>CAUYRT010076378.1:0-14522 GCA_963574885.1 Lepilemur ruficaudatus
AGCAATCCTTCTGCCTCAGCCTCCTGAGTAGCTGGGACTACAGGCACATGCCACCATGCCCGGCTGATTTTTTCTATATATATTTTTAGTTGGCCAATTAATTTCTTTCTATTTATAGTAGAGACGGGGTCTCACTCTTGCTCAGGCTGGTTTTGAACTCCTGACCTTGAGCAATCTGCCCTCCTCGGCCTCCCAGAGTGCTAGGATTACAGGCATGAGCCACCATGTGTGGCCTAATTTTTCTGTTTTTAATAGAGACGGGTCCTTGCTCTTGCTCAGGCTGGTCTCGAACTCCTGAGCTCAAGCAATTCTCCAGCCTCAGCTTCCCAGAGTGCTGGAATTACAAGTGTGAGCCACTGCTCTCGGCCAATTCTTCTTATTCTTAATCATCATGGAATAGCACCAAGGTTAGGCATCCAACTATGCCCTTTTGCAATTCCCATAGACAGCAGCATGTAGCTTTAGGTCTTGACCATTATGAAGCTATTTTTACTGACACGGGCCCTGTGAGAATCAGCCCTAAACTCAGTGTTCTAACCATCCTGTGCCAAACATAAAAGCACCCAGGAGAGCTCTGTCACACTCCAAACTCTTCTGCTTTCCTGTTTACTGGTCAAAGTCTTGCAGAAGCTCTCAGCGTGAATAAGTGCCCTGTTCCAATCTTTAAGTAACAGAGGGAGTTACTGACCAGTTTTGTCACCCCCAGCTGATTGTGCAGTAGGAGAGAGACCTAACTGGTTCCTTCAAAAATGGAAACAGGAAGTGGCTACAGATGAAATTTTGGACTCCTGAATGCAAGTTAATATATCAAGCAGCTGTACCGAATGTGACCATGAACCTGTGTTCCTCTAAATGTACTTAATAGCACAGCCAAATTTGAACTTCCTGCGTTCCCCTGCAAGCATCCTTGCAGATCTGGCCTCTCAGTGACGTTGGTGAGCTGAACATTTTTAGGATTTGGGAACATTGTGTTAAAGTTGAGACAAAAAAACGTGATAGAGAAGAATGACATGTAGCAGCCACAGGACGATCCGGGGAAAAGGATGTGTCATTCTAATGTTGAAAACGTCCTCTGATAAGTACATGAAGTTTCCTGGACATTCAATGAGAACAGGAAATACTTTGCAGGAGACTTATGCACATGGTAACTATTGAGTAGTCCAATCCTATGCATTGGTGGATTAGTCAAGATGAGTATAGGAACTTGTAGCTGTTTAAAGTTGTCCCAGATTTATATTAACCCCTCATTAGCTGAAGAGATGGACCATGGGTAGGCTCGTTTAGGCAAAGCAAGGAACTGTTTGAGATATCTTCCAAATCCTTGGCATAAAAGTGATATGACACAGTATTCAGGCAACTTCCTCAGAGCTGGGAAATCAATACGTTTTGTATTTCTGCCAGTTCTAGAAATAAATACAATACCTTGCATTTTAACTTCAAGCCTGTGATCTCACTTTGCCCTTCACAACAGCTCTGTGAGGTAGGCGGCCCATAATCTCCTTGATGTCTACCAAGCTTCAGGATTGTTTACTTAGAGAGTTGGGCCTGGGACCCAGGACTCCCCGCTTCCGGGTGGATATGTCTCCCCCACACTTGCGCAACACAGACAGTTCTGGTTTGTCAGTACATTTAATATGTGCCTAAGAATGATGGGGATCCTGGTAATATCTGAATATCGGGGGGAAGTAAAGATAGCGGGATAGCCCCCTCACACCTGGAAATGATATTCTGCTAGCCCAGAAGCTCTCACAGCGAGGATAAAGGTTTATTTAACCGTGGGGCCCGTGGGAGTCCGCCAACCAGGCGAGAGGAGAGTTCAGGTCGTTCACTCCCATCGCATGTTCGTTTCGTTTGTCCCCATGGCTGTCTCTGAGTGAGGATAAGGACTGTGATTCATGAGTTGCTAAAGACTGTGGAGGAAACTACTCTTATGTAAACACCACTGATGTTGAATAGCTATAGAAAACCAATTATTCAAAGTTGACTTTTATTATACTTTCAAACCAAATTTGTTGTCATTCCACATTTCTGTTCTTTTCCTTTCTTTGAGAGTTTCTTTCCTTCTCTCTTTCTTTCTTTTTCTTTCTTTCTTTCTTTTTTCAGAAACACGCAAATCTCAGTAGCTTAGAAGGGAACGTCTTGCTCACATCAAATCCAAAAGGGGTATTTCTGATCTCCGGGCACCTCTGCTCCCAGCCGTGAGGAGGGACAGGCTCTCTGTGCTTGGGCTCTGCCATGTCCGGGCTTGTCATCAACATCATAGCCTCCTGCTCATGGTGCTCACCAGCACCCAGCCAGCAGAAGTGACAGAAACTGTGGCATTGTCCCTGGGAAGGCCGTTGCAGGGGCCCTCTGGAAGTGGCACGTGCTACTCCTGCTCACATGCCATGGACTAGAATTTGGTCAAGGTTCACGCCTCCCTTTGTGTGTTCTGGGGAGCCATCTGGCTGTGTGCAAGGAACAAAGGAACAGAGTTTGGAGAAGAGCACGTGCCACACTGCTTCCTGCAGATGAGGTCTCTTCCTAACAGAGCTGTGTCCAGCTGTGAGTCACAGGTACAATATCAGGACATGCAGGAAGACAACAATATGTAAAGACAAACCACTTACTTTGAATAAGTCCAAAAATGGTACAGATACCCTCTATTTCAAGTAGGCACTTTTAAATAGAAAAAAGTTTTTGAAAAAGGAAAAAAGTCCATAGAGGAACACCATTACTATTTTGATTTATTTTCTTGTATAAGAAGAATTTTTATTATTAAAACAGTTTATTAAAATGCATTACAATTTCATCTCCAAAGAAACTGTATTTCTACTTATTTATGCTTAAACGTAGGTTTTACGTGGTTGCGATAGTGAGAAAGTATAATTTTGAGCTCTACTTTTTCATTCTGTAACAACACTTTGTGCTACTGTAGTACATTACAACATGCAAAGGACATGTTTGCCTACATTTTTATGATCTTAGTTAAGATTTTCCTATTTTCCATATATTTGTGTAGTCTTCATATTTATAATCTTTACTACCCAGTATACTTTGTTAATTGAATAAACATAATGGGCTCAATTATTCTCTTTTTCTTAGATTTTAATTTTCTTTTCCCCCTCTTTGTCGTGGTCAAGGGTGGTGCTTTCTCCAGATTTCTTTAAATTCTTTTCAGCATTTTTATGTTGATAGAAATGTGAATCATTTTATATGTTTTGGAAAGCTAGCTGGTAGAATCTAGTGAAATTTAAAATTCATATGTTCTTTGACTTAGAAGTCCTTTTTAGGAAGTAACATTTTTATTTTATGAGACATATTTCCAAAAGTGGGAAAGCTGGAAAACATATTGAAGATTATTCATGGTAGCAAAACAAGAAGAAAAATAAAATCCCAGAGCAAAATAATGAAAACCTAGTAACATAGTGGTTGTCCAGTAATAGAATACTATGTAGCTGTTAATGAGAATGAAATAGCATTATTCCAGTTGAATTCAAGGGATTCCCATAAAGTACTGGTAAATGAGATAAAATGCAAATAATCATGCATAATGTATAGTATAATTCCACTTCTGAAAAACAGACAAAACAAACTAAAACAAAAACAAAAAAATTGTGTGTGCATTAATATAATGTATGTGGCTCAAACAAAAATACAGATATATTTATGTCCTGGTCACAAACTATTTTCTCAAGTAACTAGAATAGTGAGATTCTCCCATCCAAGTACTAACCAGGCCCGACCCTGCTTAGCTTCTGAGATCAGACGAGATCGGGTGCGTTCAGGGTGGTATGGCCATAGACTAGAATAGTGAGATTCTAATGACAGTGTTATCTGTTTTTTTGGAGGAGAAATTACTACTCACCTCCAATACTTCACCATAACAAGCATTTTAAATGGTCCCAAGACATCCACTTAGAATACAAGGGCTAAAGGAGATATTTGTTTTCAATGTACGGAAGTCATGCTACTCTTAATTAGGCAATGACTTTACTTATATTTTCAGTACTGCTTTAATAGCATTGTGATACTTGTTCCTGGGGGAAAATAAAATAGTGAGATAAAGAATGTGTCTCTCCTAAAAATGGCAGGGATGATAATAACTAGTCTTTTTAGTTCTTACTGTGTTCCAGCTGTTGGGCTAATAAATTTGCATATATTATCTTATATGTCCCAATTCTGAGAGGTTTTATTATTCTCTCCATTTTACAGAAAAACCCAAAGAGATTAACATTTATTACCAAAGGTGATACAGCTTGTGAGTGAGAAGTCAGATTTGGCATCTCTTCTGCCTCTGCCACCACTGAGACAGCAAAGCCAACCCCTCCTTTTCCTCCTCCTCCTCCTCCTCCTCTTTGTTCTACTCAACATGAAGATGATGAGGATGAAGACCGTTATGATGATCCACTTCCACTTAATGAATAGTAAATGTATTTTCTCTTCCTTATGATTTTCTTAATAAGATTTTCTTTTCTCTAGCTTACGCTATCGTAAGAATACAGTACATAGTACAAATAACATACAAAATACGTGTTGACTGTTTATGTTATCAGTAAGGCTTTCAGTCAACAGTAGGCCATTACTAGTTAAGTTTCAGGGGAGTCAAATGTTATACACAGATTTTCGACTGCAGGACAAGGGGTCAGTACCCCTAACCCCCGCATTGTTCAAAGGTCAACTGTAAATATAAATCCACACCTAGAATGAAACCTGAAGAACATGCAGAGCTATATTTTATTTTATTTGTTTCTATTTCTAGATATTTTTATTGATATATGATAGCTGTGCATATTTTTGGGATACATGTGACATTTTGATACATGTATACAACGTGCAATGATGAAATCAGGGTACTTGGGATAGCCATCACTTCAAATGCTTCTCTTTTCTTTGTGTTGGGAACATTACAATTCTTCTCCTCTATTTTAAAATATACAGAAAATTATTGTTAACTATAACTTCTCTACTATATTAGAGAATACTGTAATTTATTCCTTATAACTATGTTTTTTTTACCCATTAGCCAACTTCTCTTTGTCCCCTCCTCCCCTCTTCCCTTCCCAGCCTCTGGCAACCACGATTCTACTCTCTGTCTCCAAGAGATTCACTTTTTTAGCTCCCATATGAGTAAGAACATGCAATATTTGTCTCTCTGTGCCTGGTTTATTTCACTTATTGTCAAGATCTCCAGTTTTATCCATGTTGCTGCAAATGGCAGGATTTCACTTTTTATGACTAAATAGTATTTCATTGTGTATACGTACCACATTTTCTTTATCCATTTGTCTGCTGATAGACACGTAGGTTGATTTCATATCTTGGCTATTGTAAATAGTGCTGCAATCAACATAGGAGTGCAGATACCTCTCTCTTTTGGATATATACTCAGGAGTGGGATTGCTGGATTATATGGTAGTTCTGTTTTTAGTTTTTTGAGAAACTTCCATATTGTTTTCCATAATGGTCACACTAGTTTACATTCCTACCAACAGTGTATTCTGTCTCTGCATCCTCTCCAGCATGATTATTATTATTTTTTGCCCTTTTGATAATAGCCATTCTAACTGGGGTGAGATGATAGCTCATTGTGGTTTTGATTTGCATTTCCTTGACAATTAGTGATATTGAGCACTTTTTTCATATACCTGTTGGCCATGTATCTTATTTAAGAAATGTCTAGGCCAGGCACAGTGGCTCACGCCTGTAATCCTAGCACTCTGGGAGGCCGAGACTCTGGCCTTGATGGCTCAAGGTCAGAAGTTCACAACCAGCCTGAGCAAGAGCGAGACCCCGTCTCTACTGAAAAAAAAAAAAAATAAATGTCTATTCAGGTCTTTTGGCCCATTTTTTAATGGGAATATTTGTTTTTTTGCTATAGAGTTGCTTAAGTTTATGTATTCTGGTTATTAATTTATTGTTGGGTGGATAGTTTGCAAATATTCAGAATAAAATATTAAAAGAATATTGAGAAGAAAGACAGATTACCTAAAAAGGAATAATAATTAGACTGAGAACAGAATTCTTAAAAATAACACCAAACGATGGTGGAATATCATTACATTGTGGAAAGCAAAAATTAGTCCACTTAGAATGAGTACCAAGCTAACTTATTCAGGAGTAAAAGTAGAATGAAGACATTGCCAATAATAACTTGAAATCCATGAAAGAGCTACTTAAAAATATATATGCATTGCCCACTAAGTCCAGTAATTTCTCCCCTAAACTCAGACATTCTAAATGAAACATTGCCAAGCCTACTTTGTATTATTTCAAATGGGAAAAATTCTAATTCATTACATACCAATCCAAACCACTAACTACTTTCCTAAAATGCAGCTAAAATACAGCAAAATATTGACATATAAATGACAATCATCAAATGCTTAAATAAATAAATGCTTAAAGCATCATTTTCTGAGCAGAAGACAGTGGATGTGGTTATTAACAAACACTTGCCTGGAGTAATGCTGTGATGCTTCTTGTAGCACCACCAGCGTGTGAGATGTACACTTTGCTGACTCGCAGCTGGCTTTTCAATGTGTCTTCTCCAGAGTCTGACATTCTGCCAATTGCGTCTGAAATAAAACTTTAGACTCTTCTTTCACCTTGTTTTGTTTAAAATATTGATAAAATTTGGAGATATACTTAAATTTTTTCTAGAAATACATCAGCCAAAAGCCACATTGTATTATGAAGTTTGGGAATGAAAACCAGGAAAATGTTAATCTAAGAATCAGTTTTCAGGGTATGGCTGCCTCTTAGTAAGAAGGAGATTGAAACCAATGGAGAACAAAGAAATTGGTAAACATATAAGTAATGTAAATACACATTGATGTAAAACAAACAAAAAGTAACAATAGTACTGAATAATGGAGAAAGTAAAAATGAAGTGGAATTAAAACATTAGCTAATCGTAGGGACAGAAGGAGGGGTGAATGTCCCTCACTTTGTTTAGGAGGAGGACAGAGCCATTGGTGGCTTTTGACTTTATTATGTGCCCAGGTCAAATTTTTAAATGGTAACCTACTAAAGGAATAGAAATATAATTTATAACTTCACATCAGGAAAAGGAAAGAAAAGAGAACAAAGAAACCTTGATCTCATGGAAGATAAGAACATGGAGGAAAAAGGATCAAGAAATGTAGCAATAAAAAACACAAAATAAAATGGTAGAAATAAGTTGAAGTATCACTAAACAAATTCTTCATTTAAAAGATAGAAAATCTCGGATAGTGTTACCCAACTATATTCTCTTTGTGAGACATGTCTTAAACATAATGACTCAGAAAAACACAAAAAGATGTAAAAGATACAACTTATAACATTCTTTCTGAACAGAAAGAACTGTTATTTAAGTCACATCACTCACCATGTTATTCTTTGATAATCTTTCCTTATCTTCCCTGCTGGAGTGTCAGCTTGTTAAGGGCAGGAATTACTGATTTTCACCACTCTAGTGTCTGACACATAGTAGGTTCTGAATAGATATGTGTTAAATGAATAAATGAATAAATGGATAAATGACTGGACAAGATAGTAAGTCAACCTTTGACATTTATTGTTTACCAGTGTATATGTTTGTGTGTGTGTGTGTGTGTGTGTGTGTGTGTGTGTGTTTCTTGAAGTTGATAAAAAGTTCCATGGACATTATTTAGATGTCAATTTTATTTTATTTTTTATTCTAACTATTATGAATATCTTCATTACTTTGTAATGTGTTAGGTCTTTATTTCTTAATTTCCTCCCCTTCTCATTCCATTGGCTCCATGACACTAATTCTCTGCTTAAAAATAAAATGATGCCAAATACATCAGATTTTGTAAAGCCTTCTTGGTTAGCGCACACTGTATCTTCTTTCAGTTTCTCTTACGTATGCTGCCCAAGGTTGTGGTTATAATTATTTCTGAAAACTACAAAAATGTCTCCAGGCAGACACACCCTCGTTTGTAAATAATGGTTGTGTCACTTACAGAGTATGTACAGCTTGGTAACTGTTGGAATTAAAACAGTTCCTATCAACACCTTCTGAGAGGCTGTTAGGATTAGGGAGGTGTTCAGCTGGGCTCTGCTGTGTCCAAGCTTAAACCAGCCGAACCCTTGTGAGGCTGCCCAAATCCAGGCTGCAGGCAGGTTTGTGTAGAATGTAGTGACAGTTCTTGTTCCATCCTTGGGAAGCCAGAGACAGGAAAGATGCTATGTGATGTCCTATGAACAAAGCACAAAGCCACTTGGTGCTAATTAATGTAATCTTCATGACTAAAAAATAGGTGTCAGCCATGTTGTTTCAGCGTGTTTATTTCTTCTGGAGAAGATGTTATCTGGACTTGGCTTTTATCATTTTGCTATATTAGATCCAGCTTTACAGTTTTGTGTGTGACATGCTCTAAGAACATTGCCTCATGCGCTAAGCTTAATTCCAAATGATCAACATCAAGGCTGAGACTGCAGGACACTGAACATCTGGATATTCACGAACATTCAGTTTTTTGGCTGAAATTTTCATTTGTGGGTCTGGGTTTGCAGACCTTCCTTGCTGACCACTTTTTAATAACAGCCATCAGCAAACAGCTCCCCAAATAATCCATAAAGGTGTTCTTCAAACTCAGAGTCTCTTTACCAAGAATGAGTTATGTGTACAGGAAAAAAGTGACCTAAAATGTTCACTTTCCATGTTTTATGTTGGAAATCCTCAAGATGCTCATTTGTGAGCTCTGGGCAGGCTTCAAGTGCTCAACTGGGAGGAGCCCCCGTGCCTGGGCTACAGAGCCCCCCGGACCGGCAGCACCGTCCAGCACATATAAAGCCCACACCTGGGAACCGCTGGGCACAGCCAAGGGCGCATATTGACAGGACAAGCCCAGACTGCAGCTCGGAGCTCTGCCGAACAAGGCACCCGTCAACAAAGAAAATGGAACATGGGGCTGCTAGCTGACCAACTGTCCCAGTTTATCTGGGACTGGGGAGCTTCCCAGGGCACAGGACTTTCAATGCAAAAAACCAGGAGAGTTGGTCACCTGCTAGACTGCTGGGCCTTTGGGATTGTGGCAAACCACACATGGAACCAATTTGTGATAACCTTCCCTGCACCACGTTTCCTGTTTTGTTTTCAGTTTCCATTAAAGAAGATGTATATGACTTCTCTGGTTTTTGAAATCCTACGGGTTTGTCAAGATCTGGCTAAGAATGTCACTTTCTTTGTGACATCTCCCTCCATTCAAGTCTGCAATTCAGATAGATTAATTCTCTACTGCTGGAACAGGTCCATGGTACCTTCTCTGTACTTCTGAAATCCAAAAGCTCTGAAAGTGGAAAGCTTTTGCATCACTTACTTGGTTGCTAAACCTGACCTTTAGCCTGACCTTGACACCCTTTCTAGTCTTTATCTCATGAAGTATGAATATTCATACACTTTTTGCTGCATAAATATATTAATGTGTTTGTTGACAGGGGGATGCCCAGACTCTGATGTGGGTGTTAGTTAATAAATGACACATGCACTGCATTATCTGTCTAGAATCTGAAGAATTGCTACATGCAGATGCCCCTGGGGGTTTCAGATAAGGGATAGTAGACCTGTACCTTCCTCTACAAGGACACTATTTCATTCTGCCTGTTTGTAGCTGGTTATTGGTATGTTTCTGAGCCTCAGCTTCCTCATCTATAAAATCAGAACAATACTGTCTATTTTGACCTAAGAACTGAAAAGTGTTGCAAACAAATAAGAGGCATTGTTACTGTTGCTTCTCTCACCTACTTATGCTAGTATGCTTTGTGTTTTAGCTGCTTTTGAGTCTCTGCAAAGAACTACCTTGTTCATAGCTGGTGCTCAATAAACATTGTTAAGATTTGAGTGTGGACATGCAGTCAAAATTACAAATTCAGGAGTAATTTCCTCTGTGCCACATCCTGTAAGTCAAACTTAACATTAAACACATCTACAATGAATTTCCAGAAAGTAGCCAGAATGTGGCCATGAAAATGGTGCTTCTGTTATGTGGACCACATGTAGAACTTGGTCTATCATATGGGGGAGTAGCTGCTCATGGGGTATCCTTGAGCATGATTTAAAAAAGAATTTAATAAATGCTTCAGAGTATAGCATGATAATATACAGTATATCTGGGGCTGGGGAGAAGATGCCATGACAGCAGATGAGCTCTTCTGGCATTCAGCAATCAGAAATGAGGTGACTCATTCAGAGCAAAGCATTGTTCTCTAAATGGAAATTTGACTAGGACAGTCTTCAATCAAACTGTTAGGCTGTAATTTAAATACGACCTGTAGCAACAAATCACGAGACATGGATTGGCTCAACAAAAATGCCAAGGTGAAAGAAACGCAAAACAAAATCTGCATATTTCCAAATATTGGGATACTTGATATCAGAAAGGCATAATTCTTAATCCCAAGCAGTCTGGTTCTAAACTGGTCATTTGTCACCCTTTTAAAGCCAGTTTTCTTGTGTATGACTAGCAAATATCCCTAGTGCTTTTTTCAAATATAAAGTCCTAGTATAGTAGTCAGAATTGAAAGGGACTTTTCGGAACCTCTTAACTTAGGCAGAAATTCCTTCTTTAGGTGGCCAGCCACCTCCTACCTGAATGCGCTTGTGATGGTGATCACTGACTCCAGAGGCAACTTCTTTTTCTAGCAGTTCTATTTGTTAGAAAATGATTTCTGATATTAATCCAACATCTCCTTGTAGCTCCTACTCTGTGGTTAAAGTTTCACATTCTAGAATCTCTGAGGACCAAATGTGTTTTTCTTCCCATGATGATGGTATCTGCTAGGAGTGTTTTTGGCTGCAATGAACAGAATACTGTACTCAAGTCGTTAAACAATTAGAGGCTTGCTTTTCTCACAAAGCAAAATACCTACAGATAGACAGTCCAGCAGGTACAGCTCTCAAGGATACAGGTACTTTCTACCTTTCTGCATTGCTACTCTTAGTGTGCTGGCTTTGCTGCTTATGTTTGACATCTCTTAGTCATGAGATGGCTGCTGCGTTCTCAGGTAGCAAGAAAGAGAAAGAACCAGAGAATGATGGGCATGCCAGACAACTTTCCCCTTCTTATAAGGGAGATAAAAACTTTCCTGAAGGCCTGATTCATCTAACTTCTCTTTAGCCAGAATTGGGTCACATGGTCATTTTAGACCAATCACTGGCCATGAGGAATGAGGTTACTATGACTGGTTTAGACTCATCGTGGTTCTTTGCGTGGGACTTGGGTAGGGCCTCTTCCTCTTGAGATGAAGGGTTCTCTGTGGCAACCTAAACAAATCTGTCTGGTTAGCAGGGAGAAAGGGGGTGGAGTGGAGAGGCTGGATGGTGGGGAGCCAGGGGAACAGAACCTGCCACAATCACACTTCAGATATTCAGATTGCTTTCACATCTCCCCTTGGTTTTCTCTCCTTGATGCTAAAATATATTCAGTTTCTTTACCCAATTCTCCTACCCATTTTGGCTGGCTGCCTGCATGTGGCTCTAGCATGTGCCTGGAGCTCAGCCCAGTCTTCCCGTGTGCCTGGTGCCCGTGTGTAGTGCAGTAGGACTGTTCTCTTGTGGTCGGGCTCTGCACTGTTAACCACATTGTTGGCTTTGTGGTCGTCATGTCGTGGGCTGGCTCTTATACAGCTTGTGAGCAATTCCTCAGTTTCACAGGAACTGCCCATAAGGCATATCACCTATCCAGTACCTGTGTAAGTGATTTTTTAAAAAAAACCTACATGAGGCCTGCAACGTACTGATTTGGGGAAACCAATGCACTAATGTACAGTAAGGACATATTTTGGTTAACCTTAAACAGCTGTTCACTAATGTAATATGTTTAGAGGACTAAGACATGAATTTTATAAAGAGCCTTTTTAAAATTCTGTAAAGTCCATAGGTAGCATTGATATATTTATTGCTGCATATGGATTTAAAGGAAAAACTGTCACCTCTTTATGTTTCTTTTTGCTTTTCCTAAAACACTTTTTTCTGGTACATTATTGTGTGCTACCACTAGGCCACACCAAATCAATTTGATTTATGCTGTAATAGAGTAGAAAATAGAAAGTAAGGTACAATGACTTTAGTATTCTCAGTAATAAGTGTGTAATGGAGAGCTAATACTTTTGGCAATACACTCTTTAATAACATTTTAGGAAATATGGAATTCTGGCTCTAGGCTGATTTTTTTGTTGAGAGCATTTTTATCCCATATAGGATTAGTGTGTCTTGAAAAGTTGAAGTGTTAACAGTTATGCTATAAGATGATCACATTTGGTTTTGTGATACCCAGTATGTATCCAACCAACTCTAGGGTTGTCATAAAATATTATCAAAATAAATGATTTTAATTCATTTTATATGGAGATGACCAGATGTATATAAAGTTATATAAATAGATGGCATATAGAAATTATTGGAAAGGTGGGATTCCAACCATAGCACTAGGTATCTTATTTTGGATACTCACATTGAAATTTAATTGCCATTTATAATGGTATTAAGAAGTGGGGCCTGCACGAGGTGATTAGGTCCTGAAGGCTCTGCCCTCATGCATAGATTAATGTCGTTATCACAGGAGTGGCTCCTGATAAGAAAGATGAGTTCAGTCCCATTTCCCTCTCTGTCTGACATGCTTACTGGCCCTTCCACCATGTAATAACACAGCATGAAGGCCCTTGTTGGATTCCAGCCCCATGTCCTTGAGCTTCCCAGCCTGCTGATCCATGAGCCAAATAAAATTCTTCTCTTTATAAACTACCCTGCTGGTGATATATTCTGCCAAAGCAGCAGAAAACAGACTAAGACACCTGGCATCCAAACCATTATAAATCACAGTTACATTTTTTAAAGTGGCTTTATAAGTATTGCAATTACTCACTAACATAATAAATGTGTAGGGTTTAAGCCTATCAATAATATATTCTGAATGTCAGAATTTCTTCACAATCTGTAAGAGATTACTTTCATTGACTCTATATGAAGCCACCAAGAGAGTGACAAGAGTATTTCACAAGGCTTATGAATAGATCTCTGAGCAACTCAAAAAGACCAAAGTTACTTTCCAAACCAACATATAAAATTGAAAGGTGCATGTGTTCACAAACTTTTAAAAGTACGCTGTTTTCCATATGGTAGCAGTGTGAGTTACGCTAACACATCAAAATGAATACGCAAAACAAGTTAAAGAAAAGCAAAACAGAATTAAAAACAATATGTACACACTACTTGCAGTTATGTAAAATAGCTGTATGTAGAAAATAGAAGAAATTATAGTGATGTAATTAAGAACCTAAAGTTTAGTAGGTTCTTTCTGTACCTTTCAAAATAAGGTTAGCAACTCAATCTGCCTCTGGCCGAGTAAGGAGAGTGGCAAATTCTGTCCTTTAAAAACAACTGTAAACATGGGAAAATAGAAAAAAAGAACCATTTAGCACTCTGAGAATTGACTAAAGGCATATAATAATCTGAAAAGCATTTGTCTTTGAAAAACTGGTAAGCTTTGGGTAAGAAACAGGTGAATCTGAGGTGTTCTGACCTGTGGATGCTCCAATTCCTCCCCCACTCCCCAAGATCAATCCACACTGAGGTTCTGCCAGGGACAGGTTTTGCCGGATGGGGACTGCCAGTTTCTCTATCATAGTCAAAGGGGGCTCACCTGATTTGGATTTGGAGTGGTAGGCAGTGCCCATGCGCACTGGTGTGGGGTGGTGGAAGCGACAGTCTCAGAGGCAGGTGAGTGAACGTGCCAATGGCTTCAGTCTGAGGTTGCAAGGGTGGCTGGGGTGAACATATTCCTGGCTGAGGCTGCATGAATGCACACAAGACAGGAGAGCGTGCTCAAGCCAGCCACAGTCCTTACCGATTCTGTGGCTGTGTGCATACACAGAGGAGATGGGAAAAGGTCCAGTGGAAAACAATGGCTGGGAAGACATGAAAATTGCTTGATCTCTGAATTTTTTTCTCTACCCACACACAGATCAATTGACATAGGACAGAAAGCTTCCTGGCTCGAGGTGGCTAAGTACAGCCTTTCTCCAATCTTTGGCTTATCATTACATTATGCAGACACAGAGATGATCATTGCACTCCAGGCTTAAGACAAACAGCAACAACAAAAGAATATAAAGACATCAACAACTGAACACTTCAAGGGAAGCAGATTTCACAGATTTACTACAGATAAATTACCAAACAAAGTAATAAACAAGCAAACAAAAAATAGCAGCTGCAAGAACAACAACCTTCAGGGGGGAAAAAAATTAGAATACACAGTTATAATATATATAATGTTCAGTTTTCAACAAAAAATTATGAGACCTTCAAAGAAAGAGGCAAGTGTGCTCAGGCTCAGGGAAAAAAAAAAGCAGTCATTAGAAACTGTCTCTTAACATCAAATGTTGGATTTAGCCGGGCGCGGTGGCTCACGCCTGTAATCCTAGCACTCTGGGAGGCTGAGGCGGGCGGATGGCTCAAGGTCAGGAGTTCGAAACCAGCCTGAGCAAGAGTGAGACCCCGTCTCTACTATAAATAGAAAGAAAGAAATTAA
>CAUYRT010076379.1:0-38130 GCA_963574885.1 Lepilemur ruficaudatus
AAGAAAGAAATTAATTGGCCAACTAAAGATATATATAGAAAAAATCAGCCGGGCATGGTGGCACATGCCTGTAGTCCCAGCTACTCGGGAGGCTGAGGCAGAAGGATTGCTTGAGCCCAGGAATTTGAGGTTGCTGTGAGCTAAGCTGACGCCATGGCACTCACTCTTGCCGGGGCAATAGAGTGAGACTCTGTCTCAAAAAACAAAAAAAACCAAAAAAAACCTGTAACTTAGTTTTAAAATTTTTGCTTTGTATTGTGTTCCACAAATTGGTAGTAATTCACCAATATCGTACATTTTTGTGCAATATTTCCTTTAATGTTTTCATTTTTAAAATGTATCTCTTTATATCTTCATGCATGTCACAAATTGAGTTCTTAGGGAGGTCAGTGCCAAGCTCTGTAATTTTTTATGAGCTATTCTCCAGGCATGTTAGAAATTTACCTGGAGAAAGTAACAGTAATAAGGAAAAATGTTTAGTTAAAATGAATGAAAACAACTAACAACTTTAATTTCATTTGTAATTATACTTTATGTCCTCATTAGTATAAAAATGTTTAAACATTGTTAGGAGAAAAAAATAAAGACTTTTCTTTCTCACAGCAAGGATCATGATGCACATGGTAGAGGAATCCTGATTTTTAATGTGGAACACATGTTAGATCCAATATTCCACGTTATTTCAATTTTAATATCTCATTTAGAGTTATAAGGATAAACTAGAACTTTAATCTTTTTAATTTATAACAAGAAATCTAGGTATTTAGATCTTTTAACTATAACTCAGAATATGCAATCATGAAAAGCCTGCTAATTTTAAAGACATGGTCCTTTACATATAACTCATCAATTATCTCTCACCATAGCAATGAAATAGTTTTGGCAGCCAAAACCAGTTATTACAATAAAAAAATGGAATATGTTACATTATTTTCATGAGCCTTCCTATTTTCTTGCTTTGAATTTATGTTTTTTTCTATTTCATCTGAAGAAAATCAGAGTATGTCATCCCAAAATATGCTTCTTTGACATAAAAATTATTAAAAGCTGAAGGCAATTAAGAAGCAACAAACACAGGAAATGCCATCTCTCCCCTGACTTTTCTGCCTAAGGAAAGTTGTAGATCCTCCTTTACTGAAGATGACTTTAGTCTCTTACCAGCCCAAAGACCATGGGAATCTGCAAACAAACTTATTTGTATTAGTTCCTCTCATATATTTGCCTTCCCAAAGTTTCCAGCCTGTGAAAGCCGAAAACTGTTTTCTTGTCATTTCTCTATAAATTTATTTTTCTTTGTTAAAGAGTTTATATAAGGTGGAGTTCTAAGCCATCTCTTCGAGTTACTCTTTGTTGAGATTTCTTCTGCATGATATGGGGCCTATGTGTTAATAAACTTATCCTCTTGTTTTTGTCTTTTGTTAAAGAGCCCCTGCTGAGAACCTAAAATGAATAGAAATTTTGCCTTCCTTCCACATTTAAATTTTAGATAAATGGAATTACTCTGAAGATGAAATTTTAATAAGTTCTAGTTATATCTACTTTTTTGCATTTAATTTTTAAGGCACTGAAACCACTCTTTACTGGGGAAAAAAGGATAAAATTATTACTTAACTTCTATGCGTTTTCATATACGAAACAAAGGGAATTTCCCAAAGAATAAATTTTTTCTTTACTCTGCATAAAATTTGTAAATAATTGTTAGAATGAAAATGCACAAAACTCTGTCCTAGATTGTTGTGATTTGCTTTCTATTAGATTATTAACATTTTTATTAAATATTGTAAAGAATAAGTTATTTCTGCTTATTTGACAATAGTATGTCAGGAATACAAGTATCTAAATACACCATTACCTGTGGTGATATGATCCTAACAGATTACTTAAAAAGGAAAGGAATTTCATCAACCCCTTCCTGATTTTAGACCCCCTTCCACTCTTGATAAGAACCCTTGACAATAGTTAAACATAGTTTATAAAATGCTTGGCAAACTAAGGTAATGATATTCACATTTGCAACTTGATTATTTTCCCTAAATTCCACTTAAATAACCATTTGCAGACCACCTCAAATCATTTTTTTTCTAGAGTTGTGCATTAGAGTCCAGGAAAATTCTGGAGACATTTACAAATACAAAGTGTATCCCAGGGATAATCATACGGAGGTTTATGGAGCACAGTTTTACTTATATTTGTTTTCTTTTCACTGTCAATTGAGAGGAAATAGAGTCATAATTATCTGAGTATAAACTAGGTAAGTAATATAATATTTTATTCCTAGAAGACAAGAAACAGATATTGTCATAAATTGACAAATTGCTTAAGCAATTTTATATAGTACACGAAACCAGCCAATAGAAAACTAATAACAGGAAAAATGTCACATGAATTACCATATTATCACAGTTTTAAGATGCTACATCATATGAAGAATATTAGTGATTTGATAACAGCTTTTATTACCTATTATTTTATTAATATGGCATGTGGAGATGGTAATGCTAACACAGTAACTAACTAAAAACATTGATTGAACAATGTCTTCTAATTATTAAGACATTAATAGATGAAAAAAATAACACATCAAAGGCAAGGTGTTATCCCAAACTCAGTGCAGGGCCTCAGCATAATAATTTAAAAAATCCATCAATCATTGAAATAAATACTGAAGTAGATGTTTGTATAAATTTGATAACACACTGAAGATGAGTTGATAATAAAGATGAATTAATAATCTTATTTCTCTTTAATAGTTATGTTACCTTTTTCATCATTCATAGTTATTATTAATAATCAACAGTAAATACTATTCTAAATGTGGTCTAGGACATTAACAAAAATAAGGAGATGTAAATGATAAAGCTACATTTTTAATTCTAGAAACTTGATGTGTATACATAATGACACAATTTTCCTTTTCTAATTCTTAGTTTCCTGATCAACAAAATTGATACGATGAGACTTCTGCAATCTACTTATGGCTGTTGTTATTGCTAGATAATAAATGACAAATATGCTTCACAATGTAAAATTTCTTATCCAAATAATGTTTTATGATAGTAACATCCCATTCTAAAAAATAATACTAATACATACTTCATCAAGTTACTGAAAAGTGAAAAAGAGGCAATGTTTCTTTCTAGCACACTGTCAAATTTCTAGCACAGTGATTCACATAGTATTTTATAAGCATTATAAAACACATATGCTTGTGCTATTGTTGTGATTTTAAATGCTGAACACTTCCATGTATTAGACTACTGATCTGTAAATACATTTATAAACAAAACAATATTTTATTATTTTTTAAAAAATAATTTACAGTGCTATCATACTTATATTAATATTTTTAAGTTGTACCACATTGTCCCTGTGCTTTTCACTTTGAAAACAAATAAAAGAAATTATGAAATTATCAAGTAATGCATTAACAATACTATTTGCTTAATATTTGTCAACTTGGCATAATTTTTGAGTTTCAAATGAGTAACTTTTCAAATTTTAACCGAAATATTTTTAAGTTCCAGGCTGCTGAAGGACATATTTTTTTAAATGCTACATTCTAAATTGCAATTAATTTTTTTACCCCTTTGAGCACATTTAAGTCTGAATTTGTTACTTTAATTAAACTGAATAATTCAAATATTAAATGAAACCTTGTAACCTCAACTAATTGAAAAGCAAGTGGGCTGATTACTGAATATGAAGACAGACTTGAAAATGTAGAGTTCTGTACTAACCCCATATTTGTTTTAAAATATCCTTAAAAATCATATTCTTATGAATCTAAAATAAAAGAGAAAATCTCACTTTTGGGGTTTTGGAGATTGCATGTGTGTGTCTGTGTGTGCATGTGTATGTATATTAAACATAATCAAAATATTGCATTAGGTTTTCTGATTGTTATGTATCGCTTGTGTGGATGCCCCATAAAAACATTCTTCAAATATATTCTGTCTTGCTTGATCAAAATGTATAAGTTTCAGTCTTGATAAGCATCATTGATTAAAATATGATTCTAATAGTTAAGGTTAATTTGATCAAATTAGGATTTTTACATTTAGGAAATTTTTACTGAATTAATGAATATATATGGAGGAGCAAAATGTCAGACAAACATCCATGTTGCTTTGTTTTTAATTGTAGTGACATTAAAATAGTTTGCCTAAATATGAAAGTGTCTTATTGAAAAATTGTTGTCTAAAGTATAAAGATATAGTTAGACACAATAAATATTATAGTTCTAGTTATATAAACATATTAAAATATAAAAAATTTTCTTTTAACTTTTTTAATAAGCAAGGGAAAATGTTAATTATTTATAATTTCAATAAAACAACAAAATTTGTTTTGATTCTCACATGGAAATTTCACAATGAAATTAAAAGGTTGTTAAATTATTCCCTTCAATTTAGTATATGGTCCAATTGACCTTGTTTTCCCATGAAAGTAGTTGTTACCTTATATATTTTGAGTTGCCTTTAATAGAAATACATCACCTTAACTACTTCTATTTCTTTGTTCATTTGTTACTGTAAAATGATTTGTCTTAATATAAACTCATCTCTATATGACCAAGTGCTGTCAAAGAATAGCTGAGAATTTTCAAATTCTACTTTGTTACATTTTTTTTCCTAATTTCTTTTAATGCTGTTAATGAGAAAAATGGAGAAATATCAATATGCTATGCCTATATGTAGAACCACTGTAGACTTAGAAAAGCTCTAATTACTTACCATGTTTACAATTTGACAAGGATTGCTCAAATCTAATTATGAATGCAAGCCGGCTGTTCCTGAATATTGATTGTTGAGTACTGAATTTATTTCTCTGTGCATATCAAAGTTGCCTCCTAATCACTAGCAATCATTCACCCAAGGACTTACAAGGTTTTCTTAAGTCTCTTGGACAATATCAATGGATATTCAACTATCATTTCTTCCTTTTGGTTCCATCACCAAAGAAAGCCATTCAGTTACTGATGATAATCTGGCAACTGTTTTTCATGTTCTAGTAAGAAAGAAAAAAAGAAAAATTAAATGTCTGAATAAAAGTTGTATACTCTGCTAATTTAATGATTTTTCAATAACATAATTGAATAGGTTACTGAAGACTATTTTAAACAATGAGAAGATAAATTTTTATCCAGATGGAGTAAACCCATTCATTAGCACTTTCATATATTGGTTTTCTCCATTTTATATAGCACATTTTAACATTTTTAAATTTATTTTCTTAATTGGAAAATCTTGACACTTCTTTGAGAGATATAAAAACAGATATTATTGCCATAGAGATTAGAGAACAAACAGAAGATATACTTAAATTTGCTAAATAATATTGAAGAACTTCAGAACACACCACCCTAATATAAGCTTCTTAGGCATACTATTTTGAGATAAAAGCACTTGAAAAACAGCACATTCCAAACGAACATGGACTTTCTCTCTTCTTAAAAGCAAGAGATAGAATTTTCATCTGAATTTCCTATATCAAAAGGAAAGTATGGGTATCATTCTTATCATCTAGACGGAAAGTTGAGGCTGAGGGGAATCTGTAGAAACAAACCATGTTAAACTGACCCCTTATCTTCCTAGTTGCTTCTCCATCCATTTAACTACCATGGTCCAAGCTCCTTTGCCTTGTCACATTTCGACAACGTACTACTCTTTGTCCAATGTAATATATAAGTGTTCAAATCTGATTGTGTCCCTGGGGCTTCATTTTCTCATGAAGGCTCCCATGCCATATAAAACTTATATTAAATAAATTCGTATGCTTTTCTCCTGTTAATTTGTCTAATGTAAATTTAATTCTCAGGCCTAGCCAAAAAACATAAGAGGGTAGAGGTAAAATTTTGCCTTCCCTGCAATATCTAACAGAGAAAGATTAATTTGAAATTTATAGCCCTAGAACCTTATATTTTCTGTACTATGCACTTTTACCACTCCTAGTCAATGAAATACTGGAAGTCCTAGCCAGAGCAATCAGGCAAGAGAAAATAAAAAAAGCAGCCAAATTGGAAAAAATGTCAAATTATCCCTGTTTGGTGACAATATGATTTATCGAAAAAACCCTAAGGACTCCACCAAAAATTCTTAAATTTGAAAAATTAATTTATTAAAGTTTCAGAATACAAAATCAACATACAAAAATCGGTAACATTTCTATATAGTAATAATGATCTAGCTGAGAACAAAATCAAGAAAGCAATACCATTTACTATAACCAAACACAAAAGAAGTAAAATTTCTAGGAATAAATTTAACCAAAGAGGTCAAAGAAAGTAAAAAAACCTCTACAAAAAATGTACAAAACATTCATGAATAAAGTTGTAGATGACACAAACAAATGGAAAAATATCCTATTCTCATGGATTAAAATAATTATTTTTAAAAAATTACTATACTAAGTGAAGTATCCCAAGAATGGAAAAATAAGCACCACATGTACTCACCAGCAAATTGGTATTAACTGATCAACACATAAGTAGACATATAGAAATAACATTTATCAGACATTGGGCAGATGGGAGGGATGGGTATATACATACATCATGACTGCAAAGAGCACCGTCTGGGGGATGGACACGCTTGAAGCTCTGACTCCAAGGAGAGGGGTGAAAGGCAACACATGTAACCTCAACATTTGTACCCCCATAATATGCTGAAATTAAAAAAAGTTATTATGTTGCCAAAACCAATCTAGAAATTTAATGCAATCCTTATCAAAGTATCAACATCATTTTAAACAGAGTTAGAAAAAAAAATCCTAAAATTTATATGGGACCAAAAAAAACCCTGAATTACCAAAGCAATCCTAAGGAAAAAGAAAAAGCCGGGGGCATCATATTACCTGACCTGAAATTATACTAGAAGGTATAATAGCTCAAACAGCATAGTATTGTAATCAAAATAGACACACAGTTCAATGGGAGAGAATAGAAAACCTAGAAAAAAGACCAAATATTTACAGTGAACTGTTCCGTAAATATGTTCAGTAAATAAAACTGACAGGAACATACAATGAGGAAAGGATACGTGCTTCTGCAAAACTTGGATTGCCATATACGGAAGAACAAAACTGAACCCTATCTCTCACCATATACAAAAATCAACTCAAGATGGATTAAAGACTTAAATGTAAGACCCCAAGTATAAAATTCTAGAAGAAAACCTCAGAAAAACTCTTCTGGACATTGGTCTAAGCAAAGAATTTATGACAAAGACCTCAAAAGCACAGGAAACAAAAACAAAAATAGACAAATAGGACTTAATTAAACTTAAAAGCTTTTGCGTAGCAAAGTAAATAATAAACAGAGTGAATTTTCAGAATGGGAGAAAATATTTGCAAATTATTCATCTGACAGGATACTAATATCCAAAATATAGAAGGATCTCAACTCAACAACAACAACAAATAATTCCGTTAAAAAGTGTATAAAGGACATGAATAGACATTTTTCAAAGGAAGACATAAAAATGGCCAACAGGTATATAAAAAACTGTTTAACATAACTACCAGAGAAATGCAAATTAAAACTACAATTAGGTATTATCATACCCAGTAAGAATGGCTATAATTAAAAAGAAAAAAAGGAGGTAAACCTCACAAAAATGTGGTCCCCTTGGAATTTATAACCCTTAGACTTGTCCACACTGAGTCTCCAACAATTATTAATAATCAATTACACGGCAGATTTACATAACCTGGCACTTGTTCTCACAGATATTTTTGCTCTTGTAGGTGTGATTTTCTATACTTGTCTGTCTATTTCTCCAATTTTAGAGGCAGCAATTTGCCCTATGACTTCATTTCTCTGATGGATCTAAAAAAAGTTATTGATTTTTCAGTTTGTGTAGCTTTTTACTTATTGCTAGAACAGAATGATGACTTTTAAGTTTCTTACACATGGAACCACAATTCCATATTTAAAAAAAAAATACAAAAAGTTGTCATTGTAAACATTCTTTTATATAAATTTTCCAATGACATCTGCAAGAAGATAGCTCAGATATAGAGCCAAGGGCAAAATTTTAGAATGGTACAGTATGAGCATTTTTATATAGCATGATAGATTTGTCATTACATCTCAATTCTAGATAATTGTGATTTACATCACAATTTATTTTTAAAATACTTATGAGTATTTTTAAATTTTCTATAGAAATGTCTATTTATTACTTCTTGCCATTGATTTTAATAGTATTGCATTGTATCCAGAGAATTTACATCCTTTAACTTTTAGACTATTAATGTATAGGCATCAAAATGTGTCCAGCTATTTGTTGGTGTTGTTCAAATCTTTTCATCCTAAATTTTTCTTCTTGATCTAGAGGTTACACATCAAAACTTTTTTTATGTGAAATGTTCTAAAATCTATCAGTGTTGCTATCAATTTTTTCTTGAAATTTTGACATATATATATTTTCACATTTTAGGGTATTTTCCTAGGTTCATTTGAGTTCAGTATTTTTCATTTTGTCATCATATTACTGTCTTCTTTATCTTGACTAAAGCATTTTGGCCTCATAGTCTACTTTTTCTAATGCTAGCATAGCTAAAAAATATTTTTATTGCTAATTTTCTGAATTTTTTTCATTACTTTACATTCAATCTCTTTTGCTTTTATTTACTATGAGAAAGTGCTTCCAAGTAGCAATAAATGCCATTTAATTTTATTTCAATGTTCTAGTAAGCACTGTGGATGGAAATGGCACAAGTACACAAGAAATGAATTAAAGCCATTCAAACCAGTGTCCTATTGATTTTAAAATATAAGTAAGAATAAATTGGAACTCTTTCCAATTTTTCAATCCGCATGAAAAACTCAAATAAAAAGTAAATATAGTTGATGGTTGTTGTAAAAATATATATATACTTACCACAAATTTGATGGCTTCAAGCAGTAGAAATGTACTCTCTCAAAATTCTGGGTGTAAGAAGTTCAAAATCAATGAGTCAAGAAGGCCATACTCTCACTAGAGGCTTTGGAGGAAACTCTATTCCATGCCTCTCTCCTAGCTTCTGGTTGCTGCTGAAACTCTTGGTGTTTCTTGGCTGGTAGCTTTATTATTATACTTCATTCTTTGTTTCTTGCTTCACATCTGCACTTCTTGTGTGAACATGTGTTTCCATCTTCTATTTGCCTATGTACCTCTCACACACTCTCATAAGAACATATGCTGTTGAATTTAGGGCCCATCAAGATAATTTGGGATTATATCATCATCACAGTATTATTAATAAATTATATATGCAAACACCCATTTTTCAAAAAGGTAACAGTCACAGCTCTCAGGTATTAGGACTCTGACATTTTTGGGATCTAACATTCAAACTAGTACAATGTTATTTTCACAAACCACAGAAAACATTGTTAGTTTGATTTTTGTTTAAAAAATTTACTACATCATTCTGTTGTTGGAAATTTACAATACAGGCACTTTAACCAACTAAGCCACGGAGCCCACTGTTTTTAGAAATACAAGAGTAATAATTCTTCAGGAGTTACCTGGAAGTATGAAGAATAATAAATCCTACTGAGAAATATTCTGAAAGAAATTCATAGGAAACGTTAGCTAGCGACTTTTCTATGGTATTCTCTTTCTAAATGTTGTCAATCTGTATTGGGGTTGTTTATTAAGGTAATTTATTAAATTATATTTAATCTATTGTTCATATTAATATCAAATACATTCAAAAGAATTAATGTTCTTAACTCATTTATAATTTGACAGCTGAGTATTTTATATTTCTTCATATTTATTAAGAAATATCAAAAAAATTAAGACCACCTATACTTCTTTTGCTGAAAATCCAAGTCCATCTCCCAGGAATAAATTTCTGAAGATAAATGGATAAACTCTCTGGAATTTAACCAATTTCCTGATAAAGTGCGCATTGTATCAGAATAGACTTTTACTGTGGTTTTTTTTTTTTTTTTTTTTTTTTGCCTACTGTTTCCTATTTGCTAATTCTGTTAGCATTTCTTTCTTTCACTCAGGTACTAGATTTAGTTTAAGTGTTGTAATTTATGTTCTGTATGATGTGCTATCTAGCTTTGGGCAATGTGTACATTTTAAATAAACTAAATGAATAAATTAGTTTTTCTTTTCTACACTTACCTCCTGTATTTCTCTGAAAACACATTGCTTTAAGTAATACCCGAAGGCTTATATAGCTAGCAAATCTTAGTAAACAATGGGATGCAATTGTTAACATTTTATGAAATATAAATATTTTCATTAAATTTATTTTTTATGACTTATTTCTACTAACATTTCAACTATGTAAAGTTGAAAAACTATTTAAAAATAATAAAAAAGAACAAATTCTGAAAGCCAGTACATGGGGCAGGAACTAATAAAATAAAAAACAATATTATAAATAAAAGTCTCCTTTCTTTATCATTTGTCTCACATAAGTACTTGACTATAGCTATGAAAATGCTGCTATCAACTGAATATCTGTGCCATTCACCTAAATTTAGATGTTGAAGTCTTAATATGCAATGAGATGATATTTGGAGACGGAATATTTGGGAGGCAACTAGGGTTAGGTAAGGTCATGAGGGTGGAGCCTTTTTGATGGGTTTAGTGCCCTAATAAAAAGAGTCACCTGGGAGCTTACTCTCTCTCTTCCAGAGAGAACACAAAAAAGAAGGTATGTGATCACACAGTAAGATGACAGCCACCCACAAGCAAAGAAAAGAGGCCTCAGAAAGAAACCAACCAGGCTGGAACCTTAATCTCAGACTTTCAGCCTTCAGAACTGTGAGAAATAAATGTCTGTTATTTAAGCCACCAGTCCATCATATTTTGTTATGACAGCCCAAGATGACTAATATTAATACAAAAGGCAGCTAGTTAAAATGATGCATTTGTAATGATTGCAGCTAAAAATCTTATTGTATATTTTATTTAATTTTTCTCATTTATAATGGAAATTAAGCTAATTACTTTTTATAAAAGTTAATTTAGACATTATTAGCATTCATAAAGCAGATCTGTCCCAAACCATTATTTGCTAATGTCTTATAAGTTATTAAATTCTTTTAGCTTAATTTTAGGTAAGAGTAGTAAGACAGTTATCAATTTGTTAACCAGATGTCTATTGAAGATCTGTAAAATAAAAGACGTGGATGCAAAGCCAAAAAAGATTCAGGAAACTTTTTCTCTTTTCAGTTATGTAATATATTTTATGAGTCAGATAAGTCCATAAAGTCTTTTTAGTTGGTTTTGCTTTGTTTTGTTTGTTTTAAAACATAGAATTAAATATTAGAATAGTTTTCAAAGGAAAGATATCCTTGGACTTGCATGATTAATTCTGATTTAAATATTACAAAAACAATAAACTGGGTACAGGTGCTCCTTGACTTACGATGTGTTTACATCCTGATAAACAAATATTGCAAGTTGAATATGCGTTTAATATACCTAAAATACCAATCATCATAGCTTAGCCTAGCCTACTTTAAACATGCTACCTTAAACATTAGCCTACAGGATGGGCAAAATCATCTAACACAATGTCTGTTTTATAATAAAGTGTTGAAAAGATCAAAATTAAAAATTCAAAGTATAGTTTCTACTAAATGCGTATTGTCTTTGCACCATCATAAAGTGGGAAAATCATAAATTGACCATCTTAAGTAGGGGACCATCTGTACAGTCATGTCATGGCAAATGAATGACGAATATGACAATAGTGGAAAATGAGATTATTTTTGTATTAGTGTAAATTATTCATTTCCTAGAAAATTAGACAAAGCTGCCAAAAGAGAGAACAGTAGGAATTTGGTGTTTAGATTCACCATATTTACTAAAAGTAGAAGACAGAATAAAACAAAGTTCTGAATAAATGTGAAAAACAAACTCTCCTGATTTGCTTTTTGTAAAGTTACACAAACACACACATACACACACACACACATACAAATACCTCTATGTTTCAAAATGATATGTATTATAATATAAAACCGAACCCATAAAAATTGAATATACAGTTGATCTTTGAACAATGTGGGGATGGGGTGCACTAACCCCCATGCAGTTGAAAATCCACATATAATTTTGACTCCCCCAAAATGTAACTTCTAATAGCGTATTATTGACTTGAAGCCTTATCAATAACATAGAGTGAATTAACAAATATCTCGTATGCTATATGTATTATATACTATATTCTTAGAATAAAGGAAGCTAGAGTAAAGAAAATGTTATTAAGAAAAGCATAGGGAAGAGAAAATATATTTACTATTCATTAAGCGGAAGTGGATAATCATAAAAATCTCCAGCATCACCTTCATGTTGAGTAGGCTAAGGAGGAGAAGGAAGAGGAGGAGTTGGTTTTGCTATTTCAGAGGTGGCAGAAGTGGAAAAAAAATCATGTGTAAGTGGATCTGTGCATTTTAAACCTTTGTTTTTCAAGGGCCAGCTGCATTTAAAGGCACAAAAATACGAGTTCTGTCCAAACAGTATCCAGCCATATAATAGAAAAAGTAGAGACATTTATTGAAGAAGATACAAGAAACACTGTGTGTAGGACAATGATGCCTCAGTCCCCTTTAAAGTAGGCACCTTAGGACCTCACACAGTTCTCCCAGGGTCTCTGAACGTAACCCATACATGTTCAACATTCTCAGCTGTTCTGCTTGCTGCAGGCCTTCCAGAACGTGGATCACTTTCAACAGATTCTTGACGATCTTTGAAGCGTTTGTGCCACACTTATATTTGCACTGCACTCATTGCATCGTCCCTGAAAGCCTTCTGAATCATCAGAATAGTTTCCGTGGAAGAATGTTGAAGCTTAACGCAAAATCTGATGCAGATTCTTTGCTCTACTCCCTTAGCCATTTTAATGCCAAGGCCACACAGTACACATGCTATTCAACAGCATTAGCACCCCACTGACTAGTACAGTGAAGTTGTGAAAATTTAAATTGAACAAAAATTTTTATATCAATAACAGTATACTGAATTATGCTTCTATAATATACAACCTAAAATTATTAGTAGCTTTATAACATACAACGTTTTTTCATACAAAATTTGCTGTGGTCACAAGTATTTTTCAAGGCATCATTAAAAATACATTGTCAGAACAGAACATTTCAGGCTGGTTTGATGCTATTGCAGCTTTCTACTAGCCTTCAATGCCAATATTATAATGGAGGGAATAGCTATCATGGAGAATCACAATGCAACTCCTGAACACATTCACTCCTAAGGGATAGATTCCCCTATATCTAACATTTTATTGGTTTAAACAACTCACACTTTTATGACTAATTTTAAGGGAGTAGGAAAATTTAAATTTCCTATTTGCCTGAAAATTTTCCCCTCACCTGAAGTATTGGCTGGGAGCTGCACAGTCGACCTCAAATTCCTTTTCAAGAATTTTTGTTGTAGAAAAATGGAAAAATAAGATTTATAATTGGAAATACATCATAGTCTGCATTCCTTACTGGGATCATTCAACATCATAGCTGATATTTCTTTGAGTTTGCACACATCAAATTTTACTCTTTGTTATGCACCATTCTCCTGGTTTTTATAAATGTATAAAACTATATTCCACCACAGAAACATCCAAAATAGTTCTATTACCTTAAAATTTCCTGTGTTGACCCTTGATGGTAACTACTTTCCTTCCTCCAATACTTAGCAATTACTAATATGGCTTTTGTCCCTATAGTTTTGTCTTTTTCAGCATATGTCTACAATTCTATGACATGTGGCTTTTGGGGTCTAGCTTCTTTTATTTAGCAAAATGTATGTAAATTTCTTTCATGTTGCATGAAGCAATAGCACGTCCCTTTTTACAGCTGACTAGTTTTCCACTTTTTAGATATACCATAGTTTATTCATCTAGTCCCTTGTTGAAGTACATCTTGGTGGCTTACAGTTTTTAATAGCTATAAATAAACCTTATATAATAATTCATCTATGGGTTTTAGCATGACCATATCTAGAGATGCTATTTCTGGGCCATATATTCAGTTTTTGTTTAACTTTATGAAGAACTGCCAAGCGGCCTTCCAAAGTTTTTGCATCATTTAGCAATCCCGCCAGTAATAAATGAGAATTTGTGTTGCTTTGCATTTGCATTGTAGCCAATTTAAAACATGTGTAGTGGCATAATCTCAATGTATTTTCAATTGCTGTATCTCTATTAAGAAATAATGTAGGGCATATTTTCATGTTTATTAGTCATCTTTATATGATCTATCTGTCCAGATCTTTAACCTATTCTTACTAGGTTGTTTGTTTCTATTATTATGATTAATATTAAATAGCAGTAGTATTAACATTTAAGTGTTATTTATTCTTAATATAAATTCTTTAGCAGATATACAAGTTTACAATATTTTCTCCTAGTTTTTGCTTTGTCTTCTCTTGATCATATCAGTGTCTTTGGTAAAGCAAAGGTGTTTAATTTTGATAAAATACAATTTATTTTTTCTTTTATAGGTAGTATTTTTGACATTATACCTAAAACCTTACAATCAAACCAAAGCCTATATATATATAGTCTCCTATAAATTTTAGAGTTTAACATTTCACATTTGAGTATATAGTACATTTTGAGTTCATTTTGGCATATTATTTAAAGTATTGTTGAGCTTTTTTTGCATATTAATATCTAATATTTTATTATTATTTGTTGAAAAGACTTTTTGTGCATTGAATTAGCTATATTCTTTTGTCCAAAATCCATTAACTAACTTTGTGTCACTGTTCTTTTCCCTCAATTTTATGTATACACTTTAGGATGAACTTGCCAGTATCTAGAAGAAAATAAAACTGGTATTCCAATTCATATCACACTAATTCCTTTTTCATTTATGTACATCTTCTTTGATTTGCCTTATTGGTGTTTTCCATAAACATATCCTACATGTATTTTGTTAGATTTATACCTAGTATTTTGCTTTTGATGTTATTGTAATCAGTTTTTCCTTAAATGTAATTGGTAGCATAGAGGAACACCATTGACTTTTCCATCTCACCCTGTTTTCTACAATCTTGCTAAAGTAATTTAGAAGTTCCAGAAGTGTAAATTATTTAGAATTTTATAAATCAGAGGTTATCATCTTTAGCACTATTGGCATATAGAGCTAGACAAATTTTGGAAATGTAGGATATTTATTGTCATCACTATCTAGCATTTGTATCTGCCAACTAGATGCCAGTAACAATGGTCACAATGAACGAAAGTGTCTACAGACATTACCAAATGTTCCCTAGAGGATAAAATTACCCATGGTTGAGAATATCTCTTGTATATATTTTTATCAGAGTTAAAATTTATTGTTCCTATGGGCACAAGCGATTCGAATTCCTCTGATAGTATCTTATTTTTTCTCCCTACTTAACTTTGGATCTTCCCCTGGGGCTACTACCTAGAGAGTATTTTTCTGGTAGTCCTTACAGTCCCTCTGCTATTTTTAGTTAAGGCTTGTTTGCATAGTGATATGGAAGAGAGCTTTCCTGCTGCTATGACTAAGCTTAGTGTTTGGAAGCCTCCATGGATTTGTGTATCAGTTTTGTCTTTTGCAATTGTTCCTGCCTCTTATCTGGGTCTGGTTCTCCCCTTCACTCCATTAATTTCCCCTGTGTGTAGCAGGTAAACGTAAGGATTCTTATGCTGCAGCATTCAGGGCATTCCCCGTGCAGATTAAGTATTTTGTTACTTAGAAGAGATAGGATAAATGGATCAGTAGTGTCCTTCCTTTCCCTTTCCCAGCAGAGCAGTAAATTATAAATCTTGGTGTCCTAATCCTTCAGATTAACTCTTTTGTTCTGTAGGGGAATAGGGGTAGCAGATGTGGCAGGAGTTCACAATGATTTCTTTCCCTCATCACTACCCTACATTAAATGGAGTACCTTCTCCATATTCTCCCTCATCCTCCCTGCAAGAGCCTAGTAGGGCTTCTGGAAGAAATACCTATATACGTTTGGGAAGTCCTCTATGACTTCTGCACTAAGGAGTGTCACACTCTCATGATAACCAAGCAATCTCTCAACATTCCTGGCCTGTCTCAATCAGTTGAGGCTGCTTTAACAAAGTACCATAGCCTACGTGGTTTATAAATAAACAAAATTTTATTCCTCATTGTGGAAGACAGAAATTAAAGGTCAAAGCGCTAGCTGACTCTATCCGGTGAGCGCCTACTTCCTGGTCACAGACGGCTGTTTTCTTGTTGTGTCCTCATTTGATGGAAAGAGAATAAGTAGCTCTTCTGATAAAAGCATTAATCCCATTCATGAGGGTTCCATCCTCATGACTTAGTAACCACTCAATGCTCCACCTCCAAATACCATCCATCATATTGAAAATTAGATTTCAGCTTTTGAATTTGAGAAGGACAAAAACTTTCAGTCCATAAAATGGTATAATATCCTATCAGATTGTATGGTGTCCGGTGACTTCTGCTTCAGGTAAGTAAATGCTTCAGTTCTGCCTTTGGACTTCAGTATTACTCTTTTCCTGGGACCTGAATTTTGTGAAGAATTCATGAATAGTGATTAACTTACACCCTCCCACTTTTTTTTTCTCTATAAGAAAAATAAATATTTTTTTCCAGGTCTCTTCATCTCTGAAACTAGGCTATTTTTAGTTTTTGGTTTTTTGTTTTACTTCATGTTTTTATAATGCAAGGGCAATATTTTATACATTTACTGATTTATGGAGCCTGTTAAAAAGATTCACAATAGTGGATACACATCAAAATAGGCGATGTGTATTATGTATTGGTGGAATAGAGTACAATAAAGCCATAGTTTAATGTATTCATAAAGTTTGTGTTTTGATATGTAGAAAAACAGTACTGTAGAACACTGTTGGAGTAAGTGATAAGAAGGAAACAGCTTATGTGTTAAACTATTAATAAATGATTGTTGTTACAATCCAGTGATTAATATTTAACTTTTTTTTAAAGAGGTGTGTACTATCCAAGGTGGTGCAAGGCAAGGGCTATCATGTCAACATTATTTATGATTTTTTCATGTAAACTAAAGTGCTGCCCTTCCAAAGATCTTCATTTTTTATGAATGTCTGAGAAATATAAATTGTAAGATGCTGAGAATTAGTTCATGGTTTTTAGATCCCAGTTCCTGAGTTATACTTCCTGGAAGTTATAAATAGATTTAAGATACCAAAATAAAGGAATAGTAAGATTATTGGTAAAATTTGGATTGAAATGTGATGATAATGACATTTATTTTGTTTTATATTATTTTTCTAGTTATTTTTAATGTATTGTCTTCTATTTTTTTAGTGTTGTATAGTTTAGAGCACATAAAAACTGTTAACTATTGGCTTGTTCAATTTTTAAGTAATAAAACATTTGAATATTAATATTAATCAATCATTCCCTACTTTCTTAAAACACAAAATTAATTTTGAAAACAGTCATCTAGAAATTTGTCAATAAACTTACTTATTTTTAGGATAGTCAATAACTCATGGCTCTGGACTGGCTCAGTGGCTCACACCTGTAATCCTAGCACTCCTGGAGGCCAAGGTGGGAGGAGGATCACTTGAATTCAGGAGTTGGAGACCAACCTGAGCAAGAGTGACACCTGGTCTCTCCTAAAAATAGAAAAAGTAGCCAGGAGGGCATGGTGGCTTGCACCTATAGTCCCAGCCACTCAGGAGGCTGAGGCAGGAGGATCACTTGAGCTCAGGAGTTTGAGGTTACTGTGAGCCAGGCTGACACCACAGCACTTTAGCCTGAGCAACAGAGCAAAACTCTGTCTAAAAAAAAAAAAAAAAAAAAAAAAAAAATTCATGGCTCTGATATTCTGGTTTATATAAATTTCTCCCATTTTTTTTCCTTACATGATCTGCAATTGTAATGTTTTGAGCTCAAGAAGAAGAAGAAAACTTCATAGACGATTTGATGTTACCTTCTAAATGCTAAAAGATTTCTGTATTGGTGCTTTACTGAAACACTATCAATAACTCTAACTTACATGTGATTTTGTTTTTTATCCATTTTTTAAAATGGGGACCACTATCAATAGATTTTAACATTCATCAAAATCCTTTTCATTGTTGGGCCTCAGGAAACAAACTAAATATGATGCATTGACATGCTGAACTCAAGATGCAACCTCAAGGTCTCTCTCTGACCTTCCTCCGCCTCCCTGTCTCTCTGATCATCTTTCCTAAAGCACCAGTGGGAACTTTGGAATTGCTTTATCTGGCTAAGAAAACTTTTTTTCCAGAGGAACGCAATTGTCTTGAGACTTCTTCCTTAAGAATTTCATCAAACAACCAGGAAAGATTAAACATTGAAGAAGACACTGGGAATCTTCACCACACCCAGACAGACTTTGTATCTGTTCTTCTGAGGGCATCACTAAGAGATTCCCTGTAGTACTTTATATGCATAATAAGACAGTCTTTGATCACAAGGAAGTTCTACCTCTCATCTTACCACCTCCTCCCCCAAAGCTCAGAGGAAATTTGTCCCAACCATTGTTCTTTGGGCTCATTAATTTTCCCTGAAAATCATTTACTCCTACACCCTCCATCTCACTTTCCGCTATATAAAGAAAGCAACATAGGCATCTGTATCACATTGGGCTATTGAGTAACAATTCTTCTACGATTCTGCTATGCTATGCACATTGAATAAATCTGTATTTTCTCCTATTCATCTCTCTATTGTCAATTCATTTTCAGTGAACTTTTAGAGGGCAGAGGGGAAGCTTTCTCATGGCCCCTACAGATTTTGCATTGTGAGCAAGAAACCTCAAAACCCCTCTGTTCTGGAAGCCACAGCCAAGGGCTGTGGAGCCAAGGAAACTGACAAGCTGGTAAAAAGGGTACATTTTTTTTTCCTTTTTTACCAGTCAGAGTTCTTGGCATCTGTCTGTAGAATCTGGTAAAGCAGATGGTAAAGATCACTATTTGTCTCTTTTCCCTTTCTAAGTTGAGATGAATGGGGAAAAAGTAATAGACTAGTTCTTAGGTTTAGTGACTCTGGTGTATTTTTATCACAGAGAATGCATCTTCTGCACCTGTTTTGAAAATGTCACTTATGTCCATGGTATTCTAAACCTGGAAAGTTACCTTTGAGACTTTTCATGAAAAACGCTTGTTGCCTTGAGTTGCTTATGAAATAAATTAGTTATGTAAAAAAAAAAAAAAACAAAATTGTCTGTAATAGCAATGTTATTGATATCTATAAAAGAATTCAAAAGAAATATAGCCTTAAAAACTCCCTTTGCAAGATTAAACAAGAAGAAATTAGATTTAAAATAAAGTTAAAATCCTTTGAACATTCAGACTGCCTGCTTTGGATTCCCTGTAGAATTTACACAAAAGGCATTTCAGTCCATGATGTAATGGCTAGGATTTGGCACTTTCACCACTGCAGCCTGAGTTCAACTGCCAGTCAAGGAATGAGTCCCTTGGAGATATAAATCTTTTAACTCAGTAGGAAAGCTAGAAACATTTATAAGAATTAGTTTGAGTTGTTTTGAATTTACATTTGTGCAACTCTTGACTTTTAGGGTACCCATTCATTTGTAATCCTTTCTTCTCTCATGGACAGCTTTTGGTTTCCTGTTTGTCTTACTTAGTGTTTGCCTCTTTTAATTTTCCATCTGTTGGGGAACAAAGATTGTCGGACCTTTGTGTGCAGATGGCTAGCTGAGAGGTGGGGACGAACCATGGAGAATATAGCCGGACAGAGATGTGCATTGCACTCCGTTTGCAGTCGGCAAAACTTTTCTTCCTTTAAGCTGTCTTTGGGTGTGGTCTGGATCTTAGAATGATTGCAGCTTTTTGCTCCCCTTTTGGAGACCTTGATTGTTGCCATCAAGGACTTCATGGTTTTGACATTATTCACACTTACTTGTTTTGGTTTTGAATCATTTGAAGCTATGCCTTTGGTTTCAAACTTAGGTTAACATTTAGAGTACAACAGCAACTTTTAATTTTCTCATTTATCTTGTTTTCTCCACTGGACCAGAGAGACAAACTTCCTGCTGCCACTGAGGGCTGTGAGCAAGCAGAGTGGCTTCCTCCCAGACAGTAGGCATGGGGTGGTGCTCCTGACCCCACTATTCCCTTTGCACAGGTGAAAATGATTTTTTTAAAGAGCTCTATGATCAAAAGTTGGCTTAATTGAAAATTCATATTCAAACGCGCTCTCTCTTTCTCTCTCTCTCTGTCTCTCTCTCTGTCTCTCTCTCACCATCTATCTATCTATATAAAATCTCCTTCACACTCTTGTTTTTCTCTGTTGAATTTTTTTCTCCCCATAGAAACTTCTCAGTCAATAGAACCTTTTTTTCTCAAAGCCCTAGCTAACCAGAATTTAGTTGATCTTTTAAAGAAGACTTAAGGTATCTCCAAATTAGCTCCTCTAAAACTCCTCCATTTGTTTCTGTTCCTCTGTCATTTTACCACTTTCTATATTCCATCTTGTTCCCTTGATGTGAACATCTTCAAGCTAAAAGGAAGCATCAGAGTTCTGAGTATCATGTGAAAAGATCTGAAGGAGAATTATTCTAGTGACTCTGAAACCCCTTGAGAAACATAACAAAGGCATCATTGACTCCTCTTTCGGTGGTCAGTTGTCTGTCTCATGGAATCACAAGAGCTGTGGGCAGATTCCCCTAAGGTCTGAAACTCTGCCCCCTTTTGCATAGAGCACCCCAATCTTTTTGGCTTTAGATGTACCGAGGGTTGCTTTATACTGTGAAATAACACTTAAAATTTGGGTATGTAGTAACTTAACAAATCACTGGGGTCAAAGCTGTAACTTTAAAAGTAACTGACAGCAGATGCAATTGGTATTTATTACCACAGGGTGTTACTCATTTTTTTGTATACCTAAATCAGAAAAGCCTCTGATTTCTGACTGAGTCAAATAGAAGCTGACAGTAAATGGCGATTTGGTACAAGAAAATTTGTTGGCTAGGTTGGTCAAAGGGATTTTGGAGCCAGGGCCACTACCTGACAGTGAGTACAGTTTGGGTACCTGGAGGCTGTGGGAACACTCGCCACCAGGATATAGAACTTTTATAACTTTTATGAGGTAAAATCTGGTCACAGAGTGGGCTGGTTGGTATTGAGAAAAATCTCACTCTGTCACCGGGTCTAGAGTGCAGTGAAATGATCATAGCTCACTTTAACCTCAAACTCCTGGGCTCAGGTGATCCTCCCGCCTCAGTCTTTCTAGTAGCTAGGACTATAGGTGCACGCCACCACACCTGGTTAATTTTTTCTGTTTTTTTGTAGAGATGGGACCTTGCAATGTTTCTCAAGCTGGTCTCTAACTCCTGGACTTGAATCTTTGACATATTTGACAGGCTTCCTAAAATCAAATTCAAATTCTAAATTAAGATTTTTGACCTCAAACTAACTTTGTGATGTTCCAGAAGGCACCTGAAGCATCCCAAAGAGAGATAATAAACAGGGTTATTTGATATGCTAAAGATATGGGCAGTACTGTCAAATAAGAAATGAGGTTTACACTATTTGTTGAGTAATGTGTATGAATATGTTATTCTTATGTGTTCTAAAATTACATCAGATTCCTAAAACTCTCTTATGGTATATGTCATCATTCATAATATGAATTCATATAATAATATGAATGATAACATAAGCTAATAATATACAGCTATTATGTTAAATAGTTGTAGGCCACAAAAATAATCAAATTTCTTGTCAATTGTTTCTTTAGCCATGGGCATTTTAAGTCTTGTTGTCCACAGTTAATTGCTGCATTCTGGTGCTTTTTTTTTTTTTCCCCCGAAAGCTCTTTGCAAAATCCTAAAGTGTTGTGTCTTTAAGGAGGTTCATAAAAAGATAAAATGACTCTGACAAGTACAGGTTTCTAATAACTTCGAGATCATACCATTGGACATTACAAAGACATGTTTGAAATTTAAAACTCAGTAGATAAAGAGAAAGTGCTGAATTCTTGGCTTAATTTATTCTTGATAATATTAATACTGGATAATGTAGATGCTACGTTTTTGTTTTGTTGTTTTTGTTAGGGATTTTCTTTGGTTTTCAAACAGAATTATTCTTTATTCTTTTATAAACTTAATGTTTTATTTTTGATTGCAAAAAAGTACTTTTTAAAAACAAGAATTCCATAATTCCATTCTGAGAACATTAAAAAAAGTTATCTTTGAAGATAACATTTTACTGAGCAGATTTAAAAACAATGATCTTTTTAGTTTTTTCTTTTTCTTCTTCTTCTTTTTTTTTTTTTTTTGAGACAGTGTCTCATTCTGTTGCCCCGGCTAGAGTGCAGTAGTGTTAGCCTAGCTCACAGCAACCTCAAACTCCTGGGCTCAAGCAATCCTTCTGCCTCAGCCTCCAGAGTAGCTGGGACTACAGGCATGTGCCACCATGCCTGGCTAATTTTTTTATATATATTTTTAGTTGTCAGCTAATTTTGTTCTATTTTTTTCAGTAGAAATGGGATCTTGCTCTTGCTCAGGCTGGTCTCAAATTCCTGAGCTCAAAGGATCCGCCCACCTCGGCCTCCCAAAGTGCTAGGATGACAGGTGTGAGCCACCTTGCCCAGCCTAAAAACAATGATCCTTAAGAAGCCATTAAACATGCCTTCTTTTTTCATGTTTAAACAGCAAAGAAAATCTCTTCCTGGTAAGCACTACTGAAAGTCATGACTGTTTGGAAGTTTATTTTATTAAGAGCTGTAATATGTTTTTCTTTATTTTTACAGATGCCCCAGCAGCTGTAATGTACTATAGCACTTACATATCTTGATATGAGAAATTCAGGTTTATTTTTATGTTGAAAATATAAATGATGTATTTTTGTTTTTATTTTGGGAAGTAGAAATCTTTTTCTCTTTTTTTTCATGAAATTTCATTTTATGATCAAACTTCTGTTGAAGTCACCAATCTTATACAACTTTTTTTTTTTTTTTAATGTTCACTGGATTGGCTGGAGCATGTTTTTCCCTTATTTAATCCATCAGACAGACATGAAGGGATATTGTTTTATTATTCACATTTTCATTATATAACTTTCAACCCTTTCTATATCAACTTGTTTCCAAATTTAAAAATAGTGATTATTACTTATATTATTTACACATATATGATGTCATCATATATAATATATAAACACATGTACATGTTTAATCAAGGTATATATGTGTGTGTTTTTACATACACATACATATTGTTATATAAATACACATATAATCTTATAGGAAACAAATTTCTTGCCCCCCCTCCTTGCAAAGCCACCCTCTGTCTAGAGAACTACCCTAAAACTCCAGATGCTTCTGCTTCTCTGCATTCTAACCTCTGATCATTTTACTCAGGGGACAACCATGTTTGTTTGGGCAAATTCAATGCAGTCTGGAGCAGTGCTGATCATGTGGCTCACCACATGAGTTCTCTCTTTATCATTGACTAGAAACTTGAATTATCTGTCCCACACCTGAAAAGAATTGCTTCATGTAAGTTGTCTATTTTAAAATCGATTTACAATAGTAGGGCTGATGAAGTGGTTTGTTATCTTTATAGCCGGAAGTGGAGGATTAATAACATATTTTTGAAAAACACATAAAAACAAAGTGAGATATAATAGCCTAATAAAAGTAGCATACTGATTTTCCCCCTAATTAACCCATCACTATTATATTTCAGCAATGCCTCTTTTTATGTCCAGACAGTTCACAGATGGGTTTGAAATAACTAAGGTCCATTTATAGGTACATGAACTCAACAACAAATTTTGCTAACATATAATACTTAAAGCTTTCACTAGTCCCTACTCTTTTTTTTTTTTTTTTCCTGGGCAGAGCACCATTCTTTGTTAGTTTAGCTGGGCTTCCAGCCTAGCTGAGCTTTGCTCACTCTATCTCAGCATCATTTTGTTCTGCTCCAATGCTTACCCAGCTCGGCTTACTTCCTTTAGCACTCTCTAAGCTTAGCTCTGCTCCCTGACCTTTCCAAGTGTGTACATTTATACTAAAGACATGATTGGATATTATTTTGCAGTAGATTTTATTTAAGATATTTCACCTGACCTGGAAAATGGTTTGGACTGCTGAAATTTGAAGGAACAAATGTGTTCATTAAAATAGTAAGATGTGAAATGTACAAAATTAATTTTTACAATTACCTTAGTAATCTCTATGACTGATAATTTAGATTTGAAAATACAATGTTTGATAGGAGGTTAAATGATTCTGTCTAATAGTATGAGAATAAATAAGATTAAGTCGGACACTATAAGAACATGTGTTCTAAGCAATTGATATGTGCTACCTTTAATAAGAATTCCCAAAATACATTTAGACACATTTTACTTTTTCAATATCATTTTACAATGAGAAGCTTTCTTCTGGTTCAGAAAAGGTTGTAAGCATGCGGCATTTGAGGTAGATTGGAATCATCTACTTATTCATGATATCCTGGCAACAGATGATAATCCCCACAACAGGTATTTGATCCTAGCAAAGGAGCATATGGAGACCAGCAGGTCTAAAGAAAACATCTATCCAGGTTGCCTATTCACACTGTTCAGGTGCAACAAAAGGCTCTCAGATGTAAATTCTCACTTAAAGTTATTAAGATTTAAACTGATAATTCTGATTCGAGTAAGAAACTAAGGAGAATAAAGAATATGTACAATGAATCCTGTAGGTTTTTGGTAGCGTCCTTTGATGATATTTTGATTATTTATATGAAATAAATGAACAATTAATGCACATGAAAATGAAATTGCTTACCTTAACATTAATGTTTCAACTTTTTGAAAATATTAGAAAGATGAAAATATTTACAAGCTTTTGAGCCATACTTTTATACTGTACCAAATATTATTTCTCTTTAAACATTAAAGTTTTGCACATTATAAATATCTTAGTCATATGCTTCCAAAAAATTGCCTTTTTCCCCTCTATTTTAGGTGAGAAATCAAATTCAAGTCAAATAAAGACTCAATTTATGCCTCAGGTGGTACATCAAGTTCAAGGTAAATAAAGACTCAATTTATCTCTCAGTTCACTTTAGAAATGTTTTTTTCTTAATATTTTAAATCAACATCTATCCTCGATTTTCAATACCAGCCAGACCCATGACACAAGTAGTAATGAGTGTAATAACAGAATGTTTTATCTTACCGGGTAGCACATTGAAGCAGATGCACACTGGAACCAAAAAACATAACTTCTGGTGTGCATCGGTTACTAAATAGATAATATTAGAATATTTTCTTATTAGCAAAAAATGGAATGTATTACTGGATATTAAAATTGTTTCTAGAAGTTGTACAATACACCAAATATAGGTTCAATATAACACTAAAAATGTATCAGTTGCAATTATGCAGCAGTTGAATAATTTGTGCTACTGGATGAAGGTGATGACTTCTCTATCACTAGAATCACTCAATCAAGCAAATACAAAGATATTTATCAGGAATATTATAAAGGAGCTTCCTGCATAGTATGGAATCCCTGCCAATCACAAACTCTACTAATAATACAGAGTTTAATCACTGTGTTTATTCCTAGAAATAAATTCAATGTGAACATGCTCTACTGTCGAATATTAAAGTACTACAAATTGCCTTTATTAATATATCTCTAAATATAATAATTCGTCTGCTTTCCAAAGAGTTCTTATAGACCCACTATTAACATCATTTTCTTCTTATTCCTAAAACTAGTAAGAGGCAAAGAAAAAAGATAACTAAACTCTTCTTTATCCTATACTTAAATATTTTATATTTTTTAAAAGCTAGCATTTCTAAATATCCCAAAAGTGGGCTTTTCATATGGGCTATATATTCAGTAAGGAATAACTACCAATAACAATGCCAAGTTAAAATCATATCTGAGAGCATTGCTTTTTATAAGAGAATTATGTTGATAAGAAAACAATTCTCAATACATAGAATTTTAAATTTCACATTCAATGCAGCTATTTTTATTTAAGTTGAGGTTCTAATCCAGAGATTCAAATCACAATCATTATAAATGCTAATTGCACAACACATTTGAACTTTTAAAAAATGTTTGCTAATCAATAGTATTGCTTAAAATTGTCTATTTGCATTTACAATTAAAATTTATAAAGTTTATATATAATAGATTATATTCCATCGCAATTGCAATATCAATAATGGTTACTTTATAAAATGTACTTAATAATCATTTGTACCTTTAGCTTCTTAGCCTATTATTCCTGTAAATGAAAAACATAATTTAATGTATACATTTTCTTAAGCATTAGAAAAATTGTCTGATGTTTTCTCTCAATAAGTACATTTTATAATTAGCTTATATATTAAAATTATTTAATAAACTACTGTATATGTTCGATCTATATTCTGGACTGTGATAGTATTACAACTCCTTTAGCACAATGAGAATTTATATTGTTTTTTGTTCTCTTAGTTATAATTTTTTAATATTCATGTCAAATGTGATAGATTTAATAAAGTACATGTGTATGCTTGTGTGTAATATGTGGATGTGTGTGTGTTGTTAGGAGATACTTTACTATGGACCGTTCATGTTTCCACACGACCAGGTAGTTACAGCCAATTCCCTTCTGCCTATCTTTTGTTGTGCTTGTTCTTACATAAGTGTATGGAAAAAGAGAGTCAGTAACTCCTACTGAAGCAGATTTACTTACCTTCCCACATAACAAAGATAAGGAAAGGCACTCTTCACAGAGAAGGTTAAATTGCATTCCAGGGTATTAAGATAACGTCTTTCTCTAGAGGGGGAGAATAGGCAAATTTATAGGAAGCCACCATAGGATATCACAGTTTCTTAATCTCAGGGTTCACGTCCTGTAATGCACCCCATTGCACACACTGGCAACTCATAGTCCTCAATGTGTCGCCGTGGGAGAATTGGAGTTTGAGGAACTGATGCAAGATCTTAGTCTGGCTTTTGCTCTTGCTCTCTTTTGTCTCTGACTCAAAGGCCTTGTCTCTTTCTGTCAAGATCTGTGGAATTTTGACAGACTAACTTGTGCGCTTACAGTTGGGGTAAAAGCTCAGATGCCTCAAAACTCCTGACTTTGACATTTTAACACGTGAAAATAGTATGGACCAAAATGGCCTATTTTTATAAGAATGATATTAATAAAAATTATATACTTATATAGTATATGTAAATATATATAACCTATAAATGTGACATGTGCATTCTTCTAGCATATTGCTGCCACCAGCTGTTTCGTTACACAAGTAGGATGGTCATTCAGTCTCTACAGGGAACTTCACATTGTCTCAGCTCTCCCTAACTAGGGGGACTCTTATTCTAATAAGTTTAAGGGGCAGCATGTATTATTCTGAATACTGCTTCTTAACAAGATGCTCTGGCTCAGAGATTTCAGCTAAATAAATGATACAGATAAACAGTAGTTTTAAGATTATAATAGTTAATTTACAGCACTTTAATTTATTGAAAGGATTTTTTAAAAAATAAACATGATTTCAAATAATTAAGACACATTCCCTTTTAAATACACAGCTAACACCTGAGTGCATTTTTTTTTTTTTTTTGAGACAAGGTCTTGCTATGTTGCTTAGGCTGTCCTTCAACTCCTAGACTCAAGGGCTTCTCCCATCTCAGTCTCCCAAGTAACTGGGACTACAGGCTCTTACCAATGTTCCCATTTTGAAAAATTTAAGTGTACTTCTTTCATATTATACTCTTTTTTTATCTTACTGGAGCTGGAAATCTAGGAACTGTATTTCCCAGACTCACTCACCTACAGAGCATCTCATTTTTGTTCTATGAATGAGATGAAATCATGTGAGATCTGGAGTTGGGAGAGAGACAGAGAAGTATTGTTCTCCAAGCAGCAGCAGAGAGATGAATGAGTTTGGCAGATTAAATTTCTACAATGGTTTCCAAGCATTTCCTTCTGAATTGCCTGCCTGAATATGGCAGCATGCCATGTGTTACCCACAATGATACCCTGCAATTCCTGACCTGTATGAAAGGAACAATGTCCTGATTCTTTGAAAGCTCTAAGTAAAGCTGAGAATTAGTGGCAACCATGTCTGACTGCTTATTCTGCCCATTTAATAATTTGAAACTCCAAATTTCTGTGCTAAATCCTATACTGGTTAAACAGAGTAGAATCCTGTATTCCTCATGGAACCATAAATGAAGTAAACATATTTGTGCCTGGTACAATGTTATAGCCCCTGCTCAAAAAGTATTTATAATCCACTTCGGGAGACTAATTCTTTTCACATGAATTTTAGAAAAAATAGTACATGAAATAACCTTGAAAAATGATGATTTGACATTGCACAGAGGAGCGGTACCTTCTACACGTAAACAATGTAAAATAAACTAACAAAAACCAGCTTAGTGTAACAAAAGTTTCACTTTGGAAATGAGTGAGATGAACACAAAATGATGCCATATTATGAAAGGCCTTACAAACCTCAAAAAGTAATTTAGATTTAAATTATCACTTTAGGTTTCCAAAGTGTCATTTCTACATTGTGATGTAGCACCATCACCATAAAAATACTTCTCCAATAATTACACTAAATCACTGGTACCTGAAAATTATTTTTTATTAATTTATATAGTCAGATATCCGCCTCTGAAATGTTTAATCTCTACCATTTTCTGGACCACCTTTCCCCAAGTCATTTCTGGACACGTTATTTACTGCTAAGATTAGACATAACATCTTTTTTAAAAAATTTGTTTTCAAGTACCCAGAAAAATATATGGTATAATAAAGCAAGATCATAATTTTCACTTGTATTAATACCTATTGTCATTAACTCCAACTGAAGTATTAAAACCAACCAACCAACCAATAGAACACTCCCTATATACCAATAGAATACTCCCTCTTGAAATACAGTTTTTATCAAAAAATTCCTTTTTTCCAAACAATATTGATTTGTGTGTTGGAAGACAGCTTGGTTTTCATCCAAGTGTTATTTTTACAGTATTTGTTTATTTCTTTAGGTACAGCAGACTAAAGGATGTAGCAGTGGGACCTCCAACCTGGATTACCAACTCTAGCTTCCCAGTGACTCCAATTTCTCTCTTAGCTCTCTGCACTTCATGGGGAATGACCACTCGGGTCCTGTGTTTATATGTCTTGTCACAGTTGGAAATCTTTCTCTTTTTTGGTGGACTCTCCCCATTGATATCCCACCACTGATTTTTCTACCAATCATTCGCTACTCTAACACTTATGTGTAGCAGACGGTATAAAATGGCTAAGCATTTGTTTGCTGAGGGAACACTGCCACCTCTCTTACTTTTTTTTCTTTACTAACATTTTGCCATTAATGCTTAGACAAGGCAATGTTTGATGAAAATAATAAGACCTGAATTTTTCTGCTTTCTAATATAAGGTAATTAATCTTTATATCCATTGTTGTGGAAGACTTCTTTATGAAAGCAGTGTTCTATTTGTAAATTTTTGTATTAGCCTAGTAATTTTCAGGTTTTTTGTTGTTCTTCTTCAGATTTACCTTCTTTCCTCTATACCCCCCCTCTTCCTTCCTTCCTACTTTTTTTCCTTTCCTGATTTTGTGTATTACAGTTGTTACACAATTTTAGTTATCTTTATCTCAATAATATTTTTTTGGAAATTTCCAACTTGCATTGGGCATAGACAACTAAGGCAAGTGTTCTTTGCTTGGTCATTAAATAACATGCCAAGGCGGTGTGTCAGGATTGGAAAGGTGAGAAGCAAATGTGATTTTTTGAAAATCTTCCCTGGGTATATGTATTATTCCTTGCTATAACCAAACTTCCTATATTTAAGTTTTAAAAATAATGCCATATAAAGCTTAATTTTAGTTCCATAAGAAGAAAGAAAATATACAAATTTAACTAGTAAAGCTTAAACAAATTCATTCTCTAATGGAGTGCACTTCTATTTCTCAGGACTGTTGTTATTGGGAAAGTTTATATTTGATATTTGTTTTCCTATTTATCTTATTCCCTTTTCAAATCACCTAGTTCATATCATTTTTTAAATTTTTTTTTGTTTAGTGTTTCAAATCCTCATTCTATTACTCAACTAGAAAAAGCAGTCGATATTTAATCTGTAAAAATAACATCAAAAAGAAAAGAAACCTATTTGTTTTATTACATTAACTAAGGTATTAGAACAATATAAGCAATGTGATAAAAAAAAAAGTATCTAAAGGAAATATAAGTATGATATGAGCCACCAATCTTTTTCTCTTAATTTTTTTTGGGGGGGATATTATATGCTGAATGAAAATAAATTGTTTTTCACAAACAGTTGGAAGAGAGAAAATATATAGATTTACTTTTCACTTAAAAATGTGTGGTAATTATCATCTTGTTATTCTTTTAAACAACATCAATTTAAACTCTTTGCTGTGAAAACTTATTTAAAATTATTTTTCCTTCCTTTAGGATGTACATCGACTCTTAAAGTAGAATTGTGTTCAGAGATAGTATAGCATGCTTTTTTTAATCCTTTCTTCTAACTCTGCCTTGTAACACCAGAACTAATAAAATCTTTCGTAGTGTTCTCTCCCAGCCTTTCTGTTTGTGAACTGCCTTCCCTTGGCCTATTTAGCTTTAGTATTATCTTTGTCAGCTCCATCTCTAGGGGAGATACTGTTTCCAATTCGTGTATCCAGTTTTCCCCTGAGTAAGGACTGTCTTCTACTTGCAGCCCACTAACTGGTTCTGCTGGTACTTTTCCACAACTCATTCTGTTAGGTAGTTAGCAAGGGATTCCAACTCTCGGGGGGACAAAAGCTGGCACTTTGCCTTGATGCAATTGCCCCACCTGGGAAGAAGGACAAGGGTGGGCCCCAGGCCCCCATCTTGGTCCTGCCCCATCTCAATTCTTTCCCAAGCCACTGCAATACCTGGGGTAAGAGGGAACACCCTACCAATCTGCCAATCAGAACTTAGTGCTCCAACTGCAAAAGAATGTGGAGGACTCTCTAGCCCATGGGCCAAGCGGCATTAGGTACAATAGAGTCTAGAAAGTGATCTAGAATCCACATACATAATAAGACTCACATCATATAGCTCCAAACTGATATCTGAACCATGAAGGAGGTCCCAATCTGGGTACTATAAAACAAGATGTAGACCCTAATCAGGCCCTTTTGCCTCTTCCTGTTGCTCTCCCTTTGCTGTGAAAATGGGTCCAGTTGTCATCCGTGGTGTATGTATCACACTCTGTAAACGTCTTGTTCTTGCCCCGTAGTCCTATCTTTCTCTCCTCAATAAACCTCATTTTTGTGCTTGCCTTACTCTGTACATCTGGTCATTATTTGACCATGAGTGAGCTAAAAATCGACATTTTCAGAGTAAAACCTGACAATTCCTATCAGTTGTTAATAACTTTTGGCTAAATTTTTTCTGTTGTTGTTGTTGTTGTTACTAAATTTGGTTGCTGCTGCTGATGATAATTTAAAGTTGTTATAGTTTTAAATTGATTGCAATCTTAAGTACAAAGCAAATGTTTTTAATCATTCTAAAGCCCTATTCAATAAATGGTGCTGGGAAAACTGAATAGCCACATGCAGAAGGATGAAACAAGATCCCTGTCTCTCATTACTCACAAAAATTGATTCAATATGGATAAAAGACTGAAATTTCAAGCATGAAACCATAAGAATTCCAGAAGAAAATTAGGAAAAACTCTTCTAGGTATCTGCCTAGGCAAGAATTTATGACTAAGACCCCAATGGCAATTGTAGCAACAATAAAAATAAATAAATGGAACTTGATTAAGTTAAAAAGTGTTTGCACAGTTAAGGAAATAATCAACAGAGCAAACAGACAACCTGCAGAATGGGAGAAAATGTTACCAAACTGTATATCCAATAAAGGGCTAATAATAATAATCTACAAAGAGCTCAAACAAATTAGTAAGGAAAAAAACATTAAAAAGTGGGCAGAAGACATAAACAGAAGTTTTTCAAAAGTAGATAGAAAAATGGCCAACAAACAAGAAAAAATACTCAATGTCACTAATCATCAGGGAAATACAAAATTAAAACTATAATGAGATATCACCACATGGCTGTCAGAATGGCCATTATTAAAGACTCAAAAAACAATAGATGCTGGTGTGGAAGCAGAGAGAAAGGAATATTTACAATGTTGGTAGGACTGAAAATTAGTACAACCTCTATGGAAAACAGTATGGAAATTCCTCAGAGACATAGACATAGAGTTACTGTTTGGCCCAGCAATCCCACTACTGGGTATTTATCCAAATGAAAAGAAACCATTTTATCAAAAAAAAAAAAAAAAAGGCACCTGCACTCGAATGTTCGTTAAAGCAGAATTCACAATTGCAAAGATGTGGAATCAACCCAGGTGCTCACCGATTCATGAGTGGATTAATGAAATGTGTACCATGTAGTATTACTCAGCCATAAAAAGGGATGAGTTAGTGCCTTTTGCAACAATTTGGATGGAACTGGAGGCTATTCTCTTAAGTGAAGTATCTAAAGAATGGAAAAACAAACACCACATGTACTCTCTAATAAATTGGAACTAACTGATGGATACAGAGGAAAGTAAAACTCATTGGAAACCAAGTAGTGGGGACGGGGAGGGAAGGGAGGGACAAATACCTTCTTAATGGGTACAATGGACACTATTCAGGAGACGGGCACACTTACAGCTGTGACTGAAGCATTACAAATGAAATTCATGTAATAAAAACATTTGTACCCCCTTAATATTCTGAAATTTAAAAAACAATGTCTCACCTTTGAATATAAATATCAGCTTTTAGTTTTTATACACCCCACATTTATCAAAAACATAAACAATTTAATAAAAGTACATGCATTTTGGTAGCTTTTTAATTATGATTGGCATATTTCACTTTTGGTATGTGCTACTGCTTAAGATATTAAAGAACATGCAAATTTTTTTATGGTTTTTCTAAACCAAGACTAAATTTTTAAACACAAAATTGAAAATATTTCTAATACTAAGGAATATATTTAAGAAGAAAAAAATTAATTTCTTCTGAGATATATAAACCATGTAAGAGATGTTATAACTGTAAAATTTATAAACTAAGAAACATATCTATCTTATATGTATTAAAAACACTAAAGAAGAGTTTATCATATAAGTAACTATTGAAGAACAGTTAAGATTAATAATGTGATATTGGTGACATTGTCATTCTGCATATAATAATTTTTAAATATTATCCATTATTTTAAGAATATTGGGTATAATAGTTAATATTTATTGAGTATTTAATCAGGAAGATATTTTAAGTGATTTTGTATATTTTCCAAATTTTCTTTATAAAAACCTTAATGAGGTAGAAAATATGTATTTATTTTACAGAGATGACAAAATTGAGATTTATTTCTTCATCTGGGTTCACAGAGGAAGAAACATGTACTCATAGCCACTATATTACACTGATCTTTTACTTCAATTAAATCGAAAAAGTATATTACAAATGTGGGTAAGGCTCAAAGCTAGACAAAGTGCTAAAAATAATCTTTGGTTAATTAAAGCCCATACTGAATGGATGTGTTAAATATTCTAAGTAATACTGAGTAGCAATCACTGTGCTCTTATATACCAACTGTTAATAATGTGTTGTACAAAGTTTCCCAGAATGGTTAAAGAATAAAAATCATAAAACATGTCTACAGTCAAAACAAGCATCACACTGATATGATAAAACATTATCAACAATGTAGTACTTCTATGAGAAAAAATATTTTCCTTTGGCTTATTTCTGATTTTCCAAAGTGAATCAGTGGGATTCACTCAATTAATATATGTTTATTTTATTTCAAATGTAAGGGCTCATGAAGAAAGTAAACCTGAAACTGTGTCAGCTTCCTTATTGTAGATCTATTCATCCTTCATGGGAGTTTGAGAACACTGAATTCTTTTGGGGTTTAGAACAAGTGAGAATAACTGCAGAGATGGTGAGCCATTGGAAGAGAAGATAGCGGACATCTCTGAAGTCACTTTATGTAGTACACTATTTTGCTTAGACCTGGCCCTGTTCAAAACCAAATAAGGCAGATGAGATTAGTACTTTACATTTGTCCTATCCACCTCTTTAGAGTATAACCACCATATAAACAGTCTCTAAGTTTTGCTACCAGTATGTTAGCAAAGATTTTTTCTTTCCTGAATATTGTCCTCAATATGGCAGAACAGACTTGTTCAAAGCAAAGTTTTGATGAAATGTTTTCTCAGGAAAATCTGTTTCTGCTGCTAAGAAACTGCCACCTACAACCATCTGTAGTTTTGTGTTTCTTGCCAAACTTTTCTGTTGTCTTTATGTAGATGCTGCCTTTGTCTATTCTGTGGTATTCAAACATGGCAAAGATTTCTATCAGTTGCATTCCTTTGCTAAATGTGCTTTACCCTCCTACTAAATATTATAGTCTATGTTCACACACAAATATACACACATTACAAACTTTAATATATTAGACACTATATCATTGTAGTTAACTTATCCAAATATAAGCATAGCACTATCTTAAAGACTCCTATTCCCAATGTTGGCAACAATGATTTATATAACAATTATAATCATAAAATTTAAAAAGCATAAAGAAGAGACAGAGAAACCTTGCAATAGGTCCAGATATAGTTATAATGAAACAAAATACATTGTATGGCAGGAAAGAAATATTGGAAATGATAATTACTAGCAAGTTTCCAGAATCGAAGAAAGACACATTCTTCAGTAAAAAACACAAGCTGATTTTCAAGCAATATAAATGAAAAGAAATTTTCAGCTTGATACAGTGTAGTGAAACCTCAGCATAGCTAGAAAACATGACAAAAGACCATTAGCTACAAAGAAAGAAGTAAAATTACCTACACAGAAAAAATAGATTTCTACTTTCAGCTATAACAGGGTAGCTTATATTAAGCAAATCCCTTTACATAGAACACCTTAAAAGGTAGATGATGATTATTTGCCAAAAAAACCCTCTGTGATGTACTGAAAAACAAGCAAATTAGACAGAAATAGAGGAGCTATGTCATAAAAAATACTAAATATAAAAGTTTAGTCTCTGCTGATTTGTTAAATGTATTGTGGTATAGGCCACAGTGGCTAAATAGAAGAGAGCAACGTAGAATTTGCGGCAGTTACAATGGCCTGGGGAAATATAAATTGAAGTTTTGGACCACCAAAGCATACAGGGATTACATAACCAAGATCCTAGAGAAAAATAATGAAAGACATAAAGCCACAAATTTGGAAATATTGATTATCTTTAAGCAGAATAAACACATACACAAATTAGTCATGGATGAACCATAGTAATTTATTGAAATTTAAATACAAAGAGAAAATATTAAAATCATCAGCAGAGTTTGCTTTATTGCTTAGGGTAAGTAAAGCTTGAGAGAGCTATATTCTTACTACAATAAGAAGAAAAATATGTATAAATTAAATTAAACTAAATTATAATTTTTCAAGTAGTCTGAAATCTAAGGAATGAGAGGTCTCTCTACAGGAGATAGTATGCAAGCAATTATTCACTTGTGGCAGAGCATGAGAAAAAGAGGTGCTGGGTGCCATGAAAGTGGGTAAAAATATTTTATCTAATATTGTTATAAATTGCTAAAGGTTAAATGTGGGCTAGTGTAAGTGTATAAAAGCCCTTGAAATAACAGGGACAAAAAGTTATCTATCTTTTCTGTGAACCTCTATGTGGTGTTCACATAAAGATTGCAGAACAGGATTGAGATGGAGGAGGGTTTACTACACAGTGGGGTCTTAAGGAACACGACCGACGTCTGCAACAGGAAATAAACAAAGAGTCCCACACAGACCCTTTTTCATTATGAATCAAAAACCTCAAGCCACAGGGATTAAAGGAGAAATGCTGTAATCACCAGGGCAAAAGGTAGACTGACTATAGCTGGGGCAAGAATAAAGAAAACAAACATTTACTCATCAAAGTGGGGTAAGAAAGAATACCGGACTGGAGATTCTATGCCAATACCTTTAGAAGTCTCCTACCACTGGGAAAGAAGCAAAAAATACTTTCTTCTATAAGACCTACCAAAGGTGCAAATTAGATTTATCTAATGAGAAAAAGAGACGGGATCACTGAGAATGCCTCTCTCTAGAGACCTGGGCACAAGTTTAGATGAAGACCACAGAGAACTGCATCTGCCCTTCACCAACAGCCTAGAATGAGCCAGGTAACCACAATAACAGTCCAACACCAGAGAAACAACAAGAATGTAGAGAGTGATCACCTGTGTGACAGGGGCACGACAATCTATTATTAAGTCAAAACAATCAACAGACTCAGACCCTCAACCAGGTTCAGAGATGTCTCTCATGTTGACATTAACATGTAGAATATAACATGAATATGATTATGTACTAAATGCTCTAGCAGAAAAGACAGGCAACATAAACTAGCAGAGGGTGAATTTAAGCCAAGCAATAAAAACTGTGAGAAAAACTCAAATGGAAATGCTAGGAAAAACAAAAACAAAAACAGGGGAAGAAAAATAAAGCATGCGTTGTACAAACTCATCAGTAAACTTAATTGCCATTTGTAGAACACTCTACATAATGATAGCGGAATACACATTGTTTTCAAGTGTGCATAATTCACTAATATAGATCATATTAACACATCTCAACGACTTAAAAAGATTTGAAATTATATAAACAATGTTCTTTGACCACAGGGAATTAAATCAGAAAACAGTGCTAAAATGACACCCTGATGAGCTCAGATATTTAGAAGTTAATCGCCAAGGTTCTAAATTACCCATGGGTCAAATACAAAGTTATAGATGAAATGGGAAAGTATTTTCTATTGAATGAAAATGGGAAAAAAAAAATTGGGAGACATATGTAAAGGTCTAATAGATGCAGAAAAAGCACATGAAAGACTAAACATTCATTCATGATATTCAAAAAGTCTGACTAACTTTGGAATTAAATGAAACTTCTTTAACACAAAAGTAGGCACTTACAAAAAAATAAAAATTTTCTATAGATAACAGCATACTTAGTGGTGAAAGACTGATTCTTTGGCCCTACAGTTAGGAGCAAAGCCAGATTGTCTACTCTCAGTACTAATCAAATAACTCTAGATCCTCATGAGTACAATAAGGTAAAAAAAAAGAAAAAAAATAAGTTGAAAAATAGCAAATAAAGCTTCAAGAGAAGAAACATAGCTGTTATTATAAATTTGTTTAATACACTTGCCTGCTCAGCATCCATTTATAGACCCGGCATAAGTTATTTGAAATCCAGTTGTACCCTGTCACCTTTGACTCAGTTAAAACTTCTACCTATGTGGTGGCTTGCAATCTAGCCTGCTTGTTCCAGCACAAAACACAACACATCCCAGAGCTATTGACTGCAATAACACATAATGGCCAACATCAGACTCATGTAAATAAGTTTTCCCCTTCACATGTGTTTTCCTTAAACTAGCCAATCCACAACTCCACAAGAAAAGCCTAAGGGATAACACCTATGAACCTTAACACATGCATCACCCACAGGTTCTCTCTTTCTCTCCCTTTCTCTCTTATTCTCTTTCTTTCTCTCAATCCCCATGCTGAAGTGTACAATTAAATGGTTATTAGTAAATTTACCAAGTTGTACAGCTATTCACATAAATCAGTTTTAGAGGATTTCCTACCCACTATCGAGACCCCTAATACCCATCCCCAAATACATTTCAAGCATGCTCCTCCCCTTCACAGTGCTCACCACATCTCTCAGATGTGGTTCCACCCCCTACCCCCTAAATTCCCCATGAACACTACCATCATTTGAGCACCATAGTGTTAATCAGTCAATACCAATTTGATGGTGAGTACAAGTGGGGCCCATTCTGCGGGTCTTGTGTCACCTCACTTTGAATAATGGGCTTAATCCAGGATAATATAAGTGGTGCTAACTCACTGTCATTTCTTAAAATTGAGTAATATTCCATTGTGAACATATGCCAGATTTTAACGATCCACTCATGAATTGACAGGCACTTGGGTTGTTTCCACGACCTAGCAATAGTGAATTGTGCTGCCATAAACATTCAGGTGCAGATGTCTTTATCATAGAATGTCTTGTGCTCTTTTGGGTAGATGCCTAATAATGCTATTGCTGGATC
>CAUYRT010076381.1:0-34314 GCA_963574885.1 Lepilemur ruficaudatus
GAAATGAGCTCCACTTAAGTACCCTCAGCCAGGACCTCCCCCAGCACGTGTTCTCTGATAGGCAGGGCGGAGAGAGCAGTTACGCACGTGCTGGGCACAGCTGCCTCCCAAGCGGGATCCCTGTGCTGCCGGCTCCCCACAGAAGATCATGCTTTTTGGTGAGCATAGCTCTTAGACAGGGAGGTATGGGTTGGACAGGGCCTGGGAAGGACGTCTACCACAATTTCTCACTGAATATACTGCATGCAGATGCTATTAGCACAGATGTTGCTTCTGTTATAACAGTGGACATCAGGCCTGTCTCATTGGCAATGTGAGGAAGATTATGATCTTGGACATTGAATGGGCCTAGTTGTGACCCTCGCTCCTTTTGCCCGCTAACTGAATAACCTTTTCTTAACTGTAGCCTGAGTTTCTTCATAGGAAAATGGGAGTGAAATTAAACACTTTACAGGGCTGTTATGAGAAACAAATTTATTAAGTTCAAAGATATCTTGAAGGCACACAGAATTTAGAATCAGAGGACGCCAGTTTGAGCCTCATCTGCCACTTGCTGGCTGTGTGATCATAAAGAATTTACTGAGTCCAGGCCTCATAAGCAAGATTGTGAGAAAATGGTGAGAATGATAGCAAAATCATTGCATAGTGACTAAGAGAACAGATTTTGTGTCAGACTGACGTGAGTTTAAGCCTCCCTCTACCATCCCATAATTCCGTGTCCCACCTTCATTGGTAGATTGTAAGCAAATCATGGTATCCAGGGTGCAGCTAAATTTGAGAACCACTGCATTAACCCACAGCCTTGACTTCAAAGGAGCTTCCCTTGTCTAAGTTGAATTAGTCCCACCTGAAAGGTGACTAATTCTCACCTATTCCATGATGCTTTCTCTGATCACTCACTGCCCTAGTCCAAGTATTTTTTTTTTTTTTGATGGTTCCAACAGTGTTTTAATTGATCATTCTGTCTCCAGGCACTCTGAGAATCATTTGATCCTAGTTATGACTTACAGATCTCAAAATATCTCTTATTTGTTTAGAAACCTCTAATGATTTCTTCCTTTCTCAAGGAGAAAACAAAAACTCGATCATTTTTATACAAGCCCCTTCAAATCTGGCCCTTGGACATTTCTCACAACCTCCTTCCTCCCCTTCTTCCCTCCTTTCCTTCCTGCTATCATCCTGTCCTTCTCACTTTGTTTCTAGTTGCAAAATATTTAAATACATTCTTATCATAATTACCCATATGCATATATGTGCATTTAATGCAGATATATGTGAAATACAAAGTGAAAATTCCTTTTTACATTCTTCTACCCTCACTTGCACGTTCATGTCTCAGAGGTAGCCCTTGACTTCAGTTTAATGTGTATTCTTCCAATTATTCCCTATATATATATAGGGAATATATATATAGGGAATAATATATATATATACATATATATATATATAGTGTGTATGTGTATCTGTATCTGTAGCTATAGCACCTACATTTGTGTCTACAGGCACATCTATGTCTATATATCCACACAGTGGGTGTTTGTGTAATCTCTTAAAAATATACTTCAGCTTTGTATTTGTGTGACTTTTCTTTTAACAGAAATAGCATCATACTGCATGCACTGTTGTGCAACTTAGTTTTTCATTTAACAGTATATATTGAAGACAGTCTCATAAGAATGTGCACAAATCTACTTTGTTACTTCGTTTATTTAACAGATGCATGGCAGTCTATTGCTTAGATAGTTGACCATTTATTTAACTGTTCTGCTATTTCTGGACATTTTGTTCATTTCCAATTATATTGCCTTAGTCAATATGAGCTGCTATAACAAATTACTATAAACTGAGTGGCCTAAACAGCAAACACTTATTTCTCATGGTTCTGGAGGTTGGAAGTCTGAGATTAGGGTGCCAGCATGGTGGGATTCAGGTAAGGGCTCTCTTCCAGGCTGCAGAAAGCCTACTTCTCCTTGTATCTTCACATGGTGGAAAGAGATCAAGCCAGCTCTCTGGCCTCTTATAAGAGCAGTAATCCCATTCCTGAAGGCTCCTCTCTCATGACCTAATCACCTCCCAAAGGCCCCACTTCCAAATGCCATCACATTGGAGATCAGATTTCAACATGAATTTTGGGGGAACACAAACATTTAGTCCATAACATACCATTTTGTGCTTACATGCTTCTCTAGGACATCTATCCAGATTGCTTGGTAGAAGGTCAGGTGGATTTCTTAAAAATAAAAAAACAAGTAAAACCAGGCCTGGTGACATGCACCTGTAGTCCCACCTACTCAGGAGGCTGAGGGAGGAGGATCACTTGAGTTCAAGGCTGCAGTGAGGTATGATTGAGCCATTGCACTCCAGCCTGGGTGACAGAGTGAGACACAGTCTTACAAAAAAAAAAAAAAAAAATTATAAGGTGCTGTTGAATTGCTTTCTAGAAAAGCTTTACCAGCTTGATCTTCTATCAACAATGTATGGAGAGGCTCATCAACGTGCACTTAATATAGGCTGAGTGTCCCTTATCTGACATGCTTGGCATCAAAAGTGTTTCAGATTTCAGATTATTTTGGATTTTGTAATATTCACATATACATAATGAGATATCTTGGGGATGGAACCCAAGTCTAAACATGAATTTTATTTTTGTTTCATATACACTTTATACGCATAGCCTGAAAGTACTTTTATAAAATATTTCAAGAATTTTGTCCATGAAACAAAATTTTTGATATGTTTTAGCTGTGATCTGTCATGTGAGGTCAGATGTGGAATTTTCCACTCATGGCATCACATTGGTGCTCAGAAAGTTTTTGATTTTGGAGCACTTCAAATTTCAAATTTTCAGATTAGGGATGCTCAACTTGTTTGCCTAAACCTTGTTATTCTATTGGAGAAAATCCCATAAAACCTTCCTGTTTTATTTTATATTTTCCTGGTTACTAGTAAAGTTAAACATCTTCTCACTTGCATGTCTTTTTTTCTGTACTGCTTGTTTATATTATTTGTCTAATTTTCTATTAAGTTTTAGTGTTTTTAGCTTATTGATTTTTGAGAAATCTTGATATATTTGGATATGAACCCTCTGGTTATTACATGAGCTGAAAATACTTTCTTCCAGCCTGCCACTTATCTTTCAGCCCTTTTTTTTTGGATATTTTTCAACCTACAGAATATTATTAAGTTTTGTGGCCAAATTTATCAATGTTTACCATTATGACTCCTGAATTTTTGCTTAAGAAGAACCTATATCAACACTATTTTTAAAAATCTTCTATTTTTTCCTATCGCTTAAAAATTTTGTTTAGACATTTAGCTTTTTAATACATCTAGAATACACCTTTTGAGTATATTCTAGAAAGGTAGGTATCTAATTTTTTTTTCCAAATGGCTGAATATTAATACCATTTGTTGAATAACCCATTTTTTTCTCCACCATTGTGAAATGCTCCTTTTATAATATTAAATGCCCATGCCTATACCTACATGGGCCTTTTTGTTTTACTTCATTGATCTATTTGGCTATTCCTGCACCAGGACCACATTGTGACAGGGTATAGCATTTCAGAATGCCCTCTGGAACTTCAGAAGTAATAGAAAGGAATTATGATACATATAGCTAAGAAAATGACTTACATATGCTCAGACCTCTCCTCGGGAACTCTGACTCAGCCCCTTTCTTGATCCCTGAGGCTGTGGGAAGCTTGTGCTCACCACTGGAAGAGACTCAGGAATTTTCATCACTCAATGTTTGGCCTAAATTTGCTAACAATCTCAGAAAGAGGAAAGAAAATTCTCCATGCCATCTCAGTCTAGGTCTGACTTGTGTGCAAACATGTGGCCTGCCTGTAGGGTCCCTGCAAGACAATCACACGATGGTCTGACATTGGTTATTTCAGATACCCAGATTACATATTATATAAAATACGTATTGTATATTATATCACACGTGTGTTGTCACAGTCTGATTAGTTTTAGAATGCGTCAAGCCAATCTTGTTACTATTGAATTCTTTATCAAGAGTTAAGAAAAGATAAAAATGGAATCCAGTCTCACCCAGGATCACACTGCTGTCCATTTATCACTGGACTTTCTATGACAGCTTTTTGTTTCAAAGTCTGCCTCTGGGTCTAGACTGTGAGCGCCTTTAAGGCAGGAACAGCATTTAATGCACCTTTGAATCTCTTCCTACTCCTCTGCAGTGCTTAGCACAGAGTCCAGCACAAAGGGCGTGCACTGTTGCAATATCATGTGCCTCAGTGGATGAAATAGTTGGCATCACATGCTCCCTTAACATCATCTTAATTACAGAAAGCTTTTTAGCCTCTGTCACCCATCACCCCCCAGTTTCCACCTGTTCTTTTGCCTTCCCATGTTGCCACTGTGTAATTTCTTTATCTCGGTATTGCTCAATTGTCTGTGTGACCCCTGTGTCTGTCTCCATTAGTATCTTTTACATGAGATCAGATATCTGCACCAGCACAAGAGGCTCTTTGTGGCTTGATCAGTGAGCAATGGATCAGACAGCTGAACCGTTGATTTAATTGGTATGAAATAACTAAACCATCTGTTCCGTGGAGTTGATCTTTTAAGTGTTACTCTCCTATCTGCTCTGAAATTTCTTGGCCACTTGGAGAGACCATGTATGTCAGATGGCGGGTCATCAAAAATATCTGCTCCGAGACAGAGAGCAAGGGTTTAAGGAAAGTTGAAGGATTTTATTGGGCTTTCTGTGTTTTATCCTGCTTTATTTTTCTTCGTTACCTGCTGTATTACATATAAACTTATTTATCTCTCTCAATGGAAGCTAAGCACCAAGAGGGCAGAGATTTGTCCCCCTGTTTCCCTGCTGGATGCCAGGGGCTAGAATATATGACCCTACTATTATGGACATCAATGAGGTCTGCTCAGTTCTTCCTTCAGTTTGCTGTGACCTGCTGTTACAAAGGTCCGTTGGGAATTTCAGGTAGATGGAAAGAGAGGGTACAGAGGCCAACACAGGAAGGGGTCTACAGATCAGTTCACCAAATTCAATTCCCATAGCAAAACCTGGTTTTAATGTGGAATTGTCTTGCTGTTCAAAGGGTCCAAACTAGAAAAACAGGGAGAGGTGACATAGCTGTGGTGAGTTGGGTCAGTTTGGTGAGGTGGACCTTGGGAATATCATTTAATCTTTCTGAACCTATCAAGGTGGATAGCCTGTTCCTACACCTGGGAACAGGGGCTAAAGTGAATGAATGAGGTGTCACAGATCCAGATTCCAAGGGCTCTGGGGCAGGCTTCAGTCCTGTGGGAAATTAGAGTGGGAATCAGGACAGAATTGGGTGAACTGGGAGCCAAGAACACTGGTGTGCAGGGAGAGGGAAGTTTGGGGCTCACCAGGCCTCTAGGCCACTGAACATTGACATGAGGCTGGTTATAGCCTTCTGGCTGGGGGATGTGATGACACACTGCCAGATGGAGCTGCTGCTGGCCCATAGCCTGGACGTTGGTGGTCAGGCAAGGCTCAAGTATGTGAGAACCTTCTCTCTCCCCACAGCCTGAGGTCATTCTTTCTACCTTGCCCTGCCTTAGGTCTAGCCATGGCCCTCTGTTTGGTCAGTGCAATGGCCACAACCTCCTTTCTGGGACAATGGACTCCAGCAGCATCCAAGATTTCAAGGGCAAAGGTGTTCTTGGAGGAAGTAAGGGTCTGCTCTACAGAAGACAGCACGTTTCACACAGGCAAGTGGAAAACAGAAAAAATGTTCATTATGTGCCAGACACTGTCCTAAGCACATGACACATGTTAATTCATTTAATTGCCTCAACAATCCTGCAAGTTAGGTTCTTTTAGCCCCATGTATGGGTGGAGAAACTGAGGCATGACAGTATTAATTTGGTCAGTACAGGCACAACACAGTAGATAAGGTCAGTGTTGGACCCAGTTTGACACCCTTAAAGCTTCCTTTCCTGGTCCTGATGTCTTTGAAAAGTGTTCCAGGCTTAGCTTCCAGAAGCTCTTGATCCTTCTTGTGCTTTGTTCTCTCTCTCCTCCTTCTCCTCCTCTTCCTTTATTCTCCTTTTTAGCCTTAATGTTCAATGACAACCCTTACCTTCAGACTTTGTTTTGTTTTCTGACCACTTCTGTAGGTCTAAAGCTTTACTCTTCCATTCAGGTACAATAGCTGTTGAACAGCTACCATACTGCCAGGCACTGTTCTGGGCACCAATGACCCTGCCCTCCTGGAGTTTACATTTTCACTGAAGGGGAGAGACAATGAACAAATAAGTACACATTTATACACTCCACATCATCTCAAGTAACAGTAAGCATTAATACCATGATAAAACAGGCTGATGTGAGAAGATAAGGGGACAACCAGGGAGGGCCTCTCAGAGAAGGTGATATTTGAGCTGAGATTTGAGGATTATAATTAGGGAGGACAGGCAGTACAAAAATCCAGGGGAGGAGAATTTCAAATAAAGGGGAAGGCAAGTGCAAAATATCTGAGGTGAGAATGAAATTGCTACATTCCAGGCATGGAGAAGAAGGAGTGATCTGGGATACAGGGTTGGTATGAGGTGGGAAGGGGCAGGCCATGAACAGCCTTTAGGGTACATTAAGGAGCACCTGGCGGCTTGGTTCCCACTTTTCCATTCTGACAGTGTGGATTATTAACCCCCTCTGGAAAAAGAAGTTTAGGGCAGTCTAGTCTCTATTGTCTACCATACCATTCCAGGAATTGCAGGTCTTGCTTCCCTTTCCAAATTTGTTTTATCCAGTCTACCTTTGAATAGTGGAGGCCAATTCCTCTAGCTTGGCTGTAGAAACCAATTTTTCCCAGGAGGACTCCAGGTCTGGCAACTTTCAATAGTTTACCCAATTTCTCGCAGAAGACTTTTATAAGTTAATTATTCTGCTTAGTAATGGGAAGGAAGTTTTGTCTAGGCCTGTTTCAAGGAAGGATGCTAAGATAGCCTCTTGCATCTTGGCTAGGTTGTTGCAAGCCTCATTAGGTAGGCTGACTATGAGATGTTGTGATTTTTGCCGTTCCTTGGCTGATACTCCATTTGGAAAACTTATAAGTGACAGACATCACCAACCCTGTGATTTTTGGTCTCCAGATGCCTCTCCCCATTGGAGTCTACCCATCTTTCAACATTCCCAGATCCATCAACCCAACCATTGAGAACCAGACTCCTTGGGAACCCAAGTTGGGGTATATATTAAAGGAGATGCTGGATCCAATTCTATTATTCTATTGTTATTTTAGTAAGCAAATGTAGAGAAAGAACACACGGAAGAGAGTGTGTTCAATCAGTGTATACAATCCAACCATTCTAGTGGATTTGTACCATCTAGTGGATTTGTATCATTCTAGCACAAATACGTAAGGAGAACACACTAAGAATATCTTAGATTACTGAGAGAGCGAGAGAGTGAGACAGATATGCCTAATAGAATGAAAATATATGTACACACACATACACACACACGATAGTTATTCTAATAGATAAATATACAAAAAAAAAAAACTTTCCGTATGTTTGTCCACAAGAATAACTAGAATAATGGAATGGGATATAAATATCTATATATTTAGATATGTCTATCTATCTATGTATGTATATATAACCATTCTAGTTATACAAATAAATATAGAAGCACACTAAGGAGAGTCTGAAGCTACTGAAAGTATAGTAATATACAAATATATACAGAGTACACACTGATGTTCATTTGATCTAGAGCTTCCTCCAGTCCATTCCTTACACACTAAACCTGAGTGATCTTTGAAAATCACAAAGCTGACTAGGCCACAATCAAACAAAGAGCTCAGGTGAGCCCAGCAGTGTCACTTGGTCCTGGCTATACCTCTTGACAGGAGGATCAGAAGGAACTTGCCCCTGTAAACATTTAGGGATCAGATCCTAATAAATCTTAATTAAATTGCTAGCTGGGGGGTACTTCTGAGAAATGCCAGCTTTCCTTACCTGGAAATCTTGAAGACTCCTGATCAAGTGAGCATTTGAGTTGTGGCAAAAACTCCTTTAATTGGGGATGACAGGGACATCATCATTGTCCAACAGTCTGAAGAGTGTGTCCAGCCCCACTCTTCAGACATTCCTGCTTGCTCTAAAGCCTTTAATTATTATCTCATTCCTCTTGGGTACAACTCCAACTCTCATGCATTGCGTACCAGGCAAGAACTGGTTCCTTCTTCATGTTTACTATGTTCCGGCCATACTAGCCTACTAGCCTCCTTTCCATTTCTTGAAAGCACCATGCTCCCTGCCTCAGGGCCTTTGCACATTCTGTTCCTATTGCTGGGGGCTTGTCACAACTTTGGCTTAATTAACTCCTATTCTCCCTTCAGGTATTAACTCAGATGTCACTTCTTCAGGGAACTCTTTTCACACCCCTGAAAGAGAAGTTTTCTTTAAAGAAAAGTTTTACTTAAGAAAGCTTAAGAAAAGTTTTATCATTAGTGCCCTGTCATTTTTCTTCAAATCACTCAAGTGTTTTATTTATTTATGCTGTTCTTTTGTTTCTGATCTGCTTTCCCCACTACCATGTAATCTCCATGAGGTCAGTAATCACAGAGTTTGTTTTCTTTGCTATTGTATCCATAGTGTTAAATGCAATACCTAGAATATAAAAGGTACTGAACAAATATTTGAAAAATGTATGAATGAACCTTTAGAACGCACTTGCTCAAGTTAAAACTATTCATTGATGAAATTGGGGAACCTCCGTCCAACTCTACCTATTGCCTGGCTCATACTAGGAGTTCAATAAATATTTACTGACCAACTGGCAGGTATGGAAGGAGGTAATGAGGGATGTTGTCCAAACAGCCTTCCTGCCCTCGATATCTCCGTTCCAGCCTATCAACTCAACCACATGCATCCCATCAATGTCTGCATCCACCTGCATCCTATGGTCCTCCAGGATGCTTTCCAAATTATGCCTCCAGAACCCACTTGCTTTGTTTTGCTTCCTCTCCACTGTTGATTATCTGCTATTCCTTCTCTTTGTACACTCAGTGGACCTAATGATTCTGTTGCCTTGTTCCTTTGCTCCACACTCTGCCTTTGGAAACAAGCCCATCCTCCTCTGGGATTCTGATATTGGTTATTTTCTCTGTTCTGAAGCTTCAGACTACTCTCACTTTCTCGCATGCTCAATTGGTCTTTAGAGACCTCTGTCCAGACCAGAGCCTTTGGACACCACTCAGGAGGCGGAGTCAGGAAGTCATTCCCCATGGTGATTATTATTGCTATTTAGGACATTTAACTGATCACCAGTTGACTTATAAAACCAGAAAATAGAGTGGCCTGCATTGTAACTACACAACCAGGCAAGGCACTAAAACCAAGCCTCTGTGCCTGACCAGATGGGCCATTTGTGGATCAGTTACTTTGGCCATTGGCCACTCCAGGCATTGGCTAGTTATCATCTTACAAGTGACTGAGTGCAGTGGTGGCTTCATTTCCTGGCAGGGTCTTGGCTGTGGGAAGAATTGTGAAGTACCAGGGAAAGCGGTGATGTTGGTTTCTTGGGACCTGGGATAGACTCAGGGCCCCCACCTCAACTAGCCTCTCGAAGTTTTCCTCCTACACATACGAGCTACTGTACAGGCACAACATACTTAAGGTCCTGCGACTCCCATTCCTAGGCTGTAGCGGATATCACCTCCTCTACTCAAAAAGCACATTCTTATTTCTCCAATTTGGACAAAATACACAGAAGAATGTTATATGGACTTCAACCTTGGCTGCATGCATATTACAACAAGCTGGACAGTTTTACAAATCCTGGTGCCCTGCTTCACTTTAGACCAATTAGAAAAGTCATTGCACATCAGTATTTTTAAAACTCGTCAAGAAATTTCAGTGTACACCAAGGCAGAGAACCATCGATCTAGGACAGTGCTTCTCAAACTTAAGTGTGCATAAGAATCATCCATAGAATGTTAAAACACAGATTCCCAAGCCCCAGCTACAGACATTTGGATTCAGTAATTTCTAGAGTAGGGCCCAAGGATAGGCTTCTATGATGCTTTTGCTGCCTGTCTGCAGACCACACACTGAGCAGCTCTGTTCTAGAGCTTTGCTCTAGGGGGTGATTGTATGCACACTAAGGATTGAGAAACATTAATACATAAAGAATGCAACCTTGCAGCACCTGGACCAAATTTAGCTGTCAGATGTATATTGTCTGGCTTACACAATATTTTTTAAAATTTAGACAATTAATTGACAATGCTTAAAAATTGGGATTTGAAGCTTCACTTGAAAAACGGGACTATTTAGCAACAATGGGCCTCCATTTTTACATGACACAACTGGAGACAGAGTATATGTGCTCAAAGCTGCTATAGAAACTATTTTGTTCACTAATGATAGCTTCGTGGCCTCTGCAGGTATTTATCATTATAGCTCCTAGTTTGTGCCTTCACCCTTCTACCTGTTCCACAGTTGAGAATTACTGCTCCCAGCATCTTGAGCTGGTACACTTTATCTTTTTATACATCACTCTATTCATCTGTAAAATGGATTGATATCACCTACTTAGGGTTCTGACAAAGATTAAATGGAGACAGAGATCATGCCTTAAGTTCTATACCTCTGTTTCACACATGAATGTTCCTATATCCAGAGTTTTTCAAAGTATGGCCTTTGGACGGTCAGCATTAATATCACCTAGGAACTTTTTAGAAATGCAAACATTCAAGCCCTACATTAGACCTACATGGTCAATGAATTAGCAGATGTTTAAGGGGGAGGTGGAACTTTGCATGGATTTTGCCAGGATCAAAAGTCTACCATGAGTGCCATAATTTATGTGGAGAAAGTTCAATCAAGACTAACAAATGGCTAAAGGTTTGCAGGTGACAGAGACCAAGGGGAAAGTTTAGCATGAGTAGGTGAAGATTTCATATCCCCTTTTCTCTGGAATCCCAGGCACCTGCTACCTCTGGGCTCATCTATGCTGGGCTGAGATTTGGTGTCTGGATAATCTTCCCTGAGCCTGAGCATTCACAGTCTCCTAAGACTGACCATGTCTACTTTCACCACATTGCCCCAATCCAGGTAAAGAAAGCACTTTCTGCCTCAGTTCACCTGGCAAGCATTTGAGTTCTGAATGAACAGATCCACAGCCAATGCTATGGCCATCTGCCTGTATTGACTTTGGCTTTACCTGTTGCCTGTCCTCCCCTAATTTCATCTCATCTGCATTGAGTCACTTCAGATCATGATGTCTCCTAAACCTAGCCTGAAACTACTGCCCCATTTTAGACATTCTATATTGGGACCAGGCCAGCTCTGTAGTGAGGCCAGTTTCCTTGATCCCTGCCTCTCTCCCTGTCTACACTGGCTGAATTTCCAGAGCCCAGGATGCCTACTGACTAGAGGCTGCATGAGTAATAGTAGAAGAGAATTGGTGTCAAATGATCGTCAGGGGAGGAAATTCTGAGGTGTACACGCTATTCTTAAAGCAAGAGAAGTTGCCGTACAGAAATTTCACACCAGAAACTTCTTTATCTCCATTGGGAATTAAGCATGCATTGGAACAGCCATGAAAGGGGAGGCTGGGGGAGAAAGTATTTTTCTAAAGGTGATGTTGGATATGTTGGGGTGGATTACAGAAGGGTTCCTTAGGAGCTCTTTCTTCGATAGATTTTAAAAAGTGATTCAGCAAGACTGACTCACTCATCTGGGATTAATTAGGTTTAATACTTACGAAAACAGGATTCGACTATGTGATTTTTTGGAATTACTTCGGTGCAAGTTAGGGATTTCCTGGAAAAATGAATCCCATTTCCACTAGCCCAGAACTGGAAGATTCTTCATGGTCTCTCTACTATACTGTTGAGAATCAGCAATGAAGTCTATTCAGAGTTGGGTGCGTGTGTGTTGGGGGGAGGGGTACAACAGGTAGGTGTATGTATGTGTAGGAAGGAAATATTGTTCTCCTAGGCAGTTTTCGTAATTAGTGCTGCAGAGCTTTGTTAAGATTTCAGTCCTACCCTGAACTGAGACCTAACTTTGTAGAGCCCTGAATCTTCTGAGGGATTGGATCCTTCTCTTCCACTAGAAGCTATGGGGGGACAGAAGACATGCATTAGCAGGAGCCATTTTCACCAAAGGACATGGGTCTGTAGGAGACAAGTCAGCAAGAGCCAGGGGTCAGCTGCAGTCATGAGTCAGCTGCAGCCATGAGTCAGATGTAGCTATGAGTCAGTAGGAGCTATGGGTCAGTAGGATCCATGGATCATTAGGAGCAAGGGGCAACAGAAGCTTCAGGTTGGGAAGAACTGTGGATCTGCAGAAATTGTGAGTCAGCATGAGTCAGCAGGGTCCAGAAGTCATCAGAGGCCACAGATCAGTAAGAAACATGGTTTATCAGGACCATGGATTGGCAGGAGCTATGGATCACTGTCAATAGAGACTACACATTGCCAGAGAGAGCCGGCAGTAGGTGGTGGCGGCAGAGGATAAAAGACCCACAGAAATATGGCAGCACCAGATTTGGAGGTGGCTGATGCCATAAGGGAGTGGAAGCCATGATTAAGCAAAAGCTACAAAGTAATGAGAAGTTAAGTAGAGAGTACTTAGTTGCAATAGTATCAATAAAGCATAGAGAATAAGCAAGTTACCATCATAATAGGGTAGGGAACAATGAGATTGTGGCAAGATAGCCTAGCGTCTATAGGTGCATTGAATCCCAAGTGGCCTAATTCCTGTACACCATCCTTGTTTCTGTGAAAACTGACAATTTGGCAATTGAGATTCTTGTCTTTCCTAATTTCCTAGATATGCTTATCAGAAACCTCTACTACTAATTATTTCTTTAGGTTGGATGCCTATAAGGGAAATTCTTCAGACATAGTATATACGCTTTTTTTTTCAGTTTCTTGATACATATTGCTAAATTACTTTTCAAAAAATTTTGTATAAATTTTCTCTCTCCCACCTTCTAATTGAAATATTTATAAAAATGCATTTTCTAAGGTACAAAAGTTTAAGGGGAACTAAAAGCTGTTCATTCTGCTATCTATCAAGAGGAAGTTCCACTGCAAAAAGTCCAGATAAATGCCTGAAATGTAGAGCAAGAGAGCAAAGGAGTTTGATAGTTGCCATCCTGACTATATATCTCTACATGTAAGTCAGAACTTTCTGGGATTACAAGGGAAAAAAATCCAATTCGAACTGGTTTAACTCAGTAAAAATAATTTATAAGGGCACATAATGTGGAGGTGCAGAAAGTAGTATGATTTCAGGTGTGGCTGGATCCAAGGTCTTGATGATGTCAATCAGTATATACAAATCTACTCTTTACTCTTACGTTGATCTGGTGGTTTCAACCTGGTAGTGAAAGTTTTGAATGATCAGGTCAGGCCCATGTCCTCTGGGAGCCAGATGTAGAGGGAAAGTCCACCCCTCCATGTACCCCAAGCTACATGACTTGGGAGAGTTATGGTTTTTAAATGAACATGGAATGGACAAGTCAAAACAGATGACCACAAGGCCCATCTTATGGCCATAGGGCTTCAGGACACCCTTCAGCTGGATAGAAGCTGCTTTTGAAAAGGTTCAAAACTGTTTGAACATTCCTATTTGTAATCTTCATTTCATACATCTTCTAGAATCTAGACTATAATTTCCAATGTTTCAAAGTTACAGGCTAGGGAAAGAAAGAATAGGCTGGCCTGTTATTCTTTCAAAATGTGGAATCAATAGAGATTGTAGCCTGTGCCTGAAACAACCACAGGAACAATGCATAAAAATTCCTTTTAAGTATCATTTTAAAAAATATTTATTTTTAGTATGATTTTTAATAACAGCATAATAGTCTATCACTTTTGTGGGGAGTGAAGGTTGATGACATGCCTCCTCTGGCACAAATCCCGGAGCTTTCTGTGGAGAGCAGCTTGATGCACTTAGGCAGAGCAAACACCTCTCCCCTCACTACCCCATGGCATCCTAGAAGAAGGAGAGTCAGTTTTGATTTAATTCAGGCCCTTCCAAAATCTCACTGAACAAAAGCAACTGTCCCCAGACGTTCAAGAAATTTCAAGTCATCCTTCCTCTGACTTGTGCTTCTCCTGCATAAAAACATTTCCAGAATATCACATGCTCCTGAAAATGTACTTCCTTGTATGCGAAACCTGCTAACAGTTCCCCTGAGAAGTGTTTGATTGTGTAATGAGTGCCCAGGCTCCTGGTGTCAGAGCTATGATGGAGAGCACTCTCTCCCCAAGGCAGCATTCCCTCCAAGAACTTCCACTGAGTGACCCTGGGGAGCAGTTGGTGTTAACTTTGGGCTGCTATGGTTGGGAAACCACTTTGCATAAAAACTCAATCTTGTTTTTCCTGAAGGCCTCTGCTCTGAGGTAAAAAAATTGGGTCTTCCACGGGCTGCTCAGAATCTGCCAGCCTTCTTCTACAGAACATGTCTCCAAGGAGACCCAAATCTATCCCCCTGGGCCACACCATTTGGTTGGGGACACAGAAGCATAATTAAGCCATGATGATACAGTTTGAAAAGTACCAATTACAAGAATCATCAAAATGATAGAGCACCTTAGGGGAAGGAGGAGGAACTTTTGCCCAGGGAATCTAGAAAACTTAGCAAGAGAGGAGGCATTCAAATTCAGTCCTGAAAGAACAGGAATTTGCTAAGTGGAGGTTACAGTGGATAATAAAAAAAGCTAATATTTCTCAAGTACTTACTGTGTACCCATTACTGTTAGGTGCTTGATATGTGCTTACATGTATTACATGTATTACTCATACAATACTTACATGTATTAATTCATTTAATCATCACAACAACCAAATGAAGTAGGTGCTAATAATATCCCCATTTTACAGATAAAGAGACAGGCCTAAAGAGGTTAAGTTATTTGCCTAAGTTCACACTGCAAGTACGTTGTAGACCTGGGATTCCAATCTAGGCATTTTGATTCCAGAGCTTGTGTTCTTAACCTCTTTGCCATGCTACCTAAAAAAGCAATAGTATTAATATAATCAAAGGTAAGGAGGCATTGTGGTAGCTTAAAAATGTCCATTTTTTTGATATTCCTTCCCACTGTAGGTGGAATCTAATTTTCCTCTCTTTGATTATGGGTAAGACTTAGTGACTTGCTTCCAATGAATAAAGTAGAATAAAGTAGAAAAGACAGCATATGGCGTTGAAAACTAGGTCAGAAAGAGCAGTGTGACTTTTTCCTCACTCTCTCTCTGGGACCACTCACCCAGGGGGAAAGCCAGCAGCCATGTTGTGAGGACACTCAAGCAGCCTTTCAGAGAGGGTCACATGGTGAGGACCTCTCAGCATGTGTCTGGCCAACAGCCAGCAAGGAACTGAGGCCTCCCACCCACAGCCATGTGAACAAGTTGAGAAGCAGATTCTCCAGTTCCAGCCAACCCTCCAGATAGCCTTAGCCAGCATTTTGACTGCAGCCTCATCAGAACCACTCAATTAAGCTACACCAAATTCCTAACACACAGATATTGTGGGATCATACATGTGGGTTGTTTCAAGTCACTAAGTTGTGGGGTAATTTGTTACACAGCGACAGATAATTAGACTGGCATGAGGTTAATGATATGAGAATGTCTTGTGTCTTCATTGCACATTGGCAGTCAGTTTTTTGGGGGCTGAAACTCAGAGTTTCAGCCCTAGCAAAGAGGAATGAAGCTTTTAGGGTGAATTAGAAAGCACTATAGCCATTCTGTAAGCTCAAACTCGCAGGGCCTACTTACCAAAATAATTCTTTAGCTTTCTAATCTCTGTCCCTTCCAGAAATGCTTCCATTTCTATAACTTCTTATTTGTGCCACCATGTTGCTTTTATTACATCCATCCTTGTGCAGCCATTTGTGGGTGTGCCTTTCTTCCCAACCAGATGGCAAGCTCCTGGAATACTGACCTTCCATTTTATTCCTCCTCCTCCTTGCACACAATCCTTTGGTAACTGTGGGAGCCCTGTAAATGTTTGGGGGATGAATGCTGCCCACTCAGAAACCACATGGCTGATAAATCGACTTTTATTCAATTCTAGCCAACATGCTATTTTCTTGTTTTAGGGCCCGGAGATTAATGTCTGTGAAAAGAATGGATTGAAATCCAAGAGGCAAATTAGTTTAAATTACCAGTAGATATGCTGGACACTTTAAACATAGTGGTGTGAAATGATTAACACCTTCATGGACTCAGGAACAGTGCATAATATTAACAGACCTTTAATAGTAGGCAAGTGGGGACAGAGCAATAAACCAGGGATATTCTTGGGGGTAAGGAAGGCTGGCCACCAAAGGTAACACACATCAATACAAATGATAGTTTCTATGTAACATTTAAATTAATCCCTCCACCCCATCTGCTTTGTTCTCCATGGTTTGCTCAGTTCCTACACACAGAATGTATTTGATACATATTTGTTAAATGAAAGAATGTTGATGTAGACTATAATACTCATAATACTTGAGTTCTCTAGACTGTTCCTACAGAGAAGGAGTTAGGTCTCATTCTGGAGGGTGTTTATGGATAAAGAAGGAGTTCATCCAATCATGGGAGGCCACAGACAAGCACATGAGTAGGCAGGCAGTAGGTAGGGAGCTCAAAGCAGGGTTTTGGGGAAATAAAAAATAAACAAGAGGAGAATGCCAACTATATCAGTGTGTATAGGAGACATCTGCTTTTTTGTGGGCTCTCCACTATTTTCTTCTTCTTCTTTTACTTATAGATCCCTAAGTTATGCTGGAAAACTATCCTTTTGCTTCTTCTTTGTCTATATGATTTGAATAGAGTTAACACTCTACCTCTGGATTCTGGGAAGGGCATTTGGCCCAGACCTGGCCAATAGAAGCTCTGTATTCCTCTGGCACTGTGATTGGTTCTAAAATGGGTAAGTGACCCAGTCAGAGTCAGTGAGAATCAGTAGGACTTTTGCTGTGACAGATGGAAGAACTTGCCCTGTTTTGTGCTGCACTTGAACCTCAGAGAAGTTGGCTCCAGAAATGGTTTTATCTATCTTGCTATGAAGCCAACAGAGTGGAAATCAGAGATTGAGCAGAGTGGAAATCAGAGTTCTGATGACACAGTTTCAGACTCTCAATGAGGCCATATCCCAACGTATCTTGGGCTTTTAAGTTGCATGTCAACTTCCCTTGTCAAATTGTTCCCAATGTTAAATTCCCTTTCTATTTTAAGCCAGCTTGAGTTTAATTTTCTTTCTCTTATAACATTAAGTGTCATGACCCAAGGGTCTGGCTTGGGATGTCATCCCATAGCCAAGGGCCCACCCAAGGCACATAAAAGATCAGGCTCAATCAAGGGAGCAGGACAGAGTCAGTTTCCTCTCATTGGTAAAGTTTAGGATTCCAACCTGTTTGTTCTCTTGGGCCAGTGAACTGGGCTTTCAGACTGAAGACCTTCAGCACCTGTAACTGAGCATGTTTGGAGAGACAGGGACTAATGCCGAAAGCCACCAAGATTGTTGGATACCTTCTGTTCGGTTCTGTTAAAGGTGCTAATTACTGAGTTGTCTGGAGAACAGTGTCCATGAGAAATGTGAGCTGAGATCTGAGGTCAAATCAGCTCAAAGTTCCTGTAAGTGCATCAACTGAAACCTTAACCATAAGGATTTACTTTGGGATTCATGTGCGGAGTCTCAACAACAGAGTCTAGCAGGGAGGGCAAGAAATTGGGTCCAGACAGGGCAAAAGGATATAGTAGGGAGGATAGGCTAGTATCTGTTGTCCAAATGTCAAAGGCCATGGCCAATACAGACATCCTTCTGGTAGATAACAGCATGAAAGGTGGCTAATCTGGTGGTGGTGGTGATGTGTGTGTATGTGTATAAGGGAAGCCCAAGTGGTGGCTGTCCTTCAGGTCTTACTCCCAGGCATGATTCTGGGCAATCAGTCTACTCACAGCAGGAAGCCAGCCACTAGGAGGGGATATGAAGAAAGTACCCAACCTCTCTATTTCACCTCCCAAGGCAACTTGTGGTAATTGCAGGGAAGAAAGTAGAGATAAACACTCATCAGGCCGTGCTAATGTAGTGGAAGAAGGGAATGCTATAATTCAGAGAGTTCAAAGTCATCAAGGACTCATCATATCCATTGATGTTAAGATTTAAGATGATGTATTCAACATGTTCACAGTTTAACTTGCATTTCTTTGATTACTAATGCAATTGAATATCTTTTCATGTTTGACCATTTATGTGTGTTCATAAGTAAATATTTTTCTGTCCATGTATTGACACTTTCTTTTCTGGGGGTATTTATCCTTTTACATTTATTTTGTAAGACCCCTTTACACATTAAAGGCATTCATTTTTTACAAAATTTTTGAAAAATTTTATATTATCTTTGCGTGACCTTGCTTTTATGACTTAATAAGAAAGTTTTTCCTTTATGCATTGAACTATACAAGTCAAAATTTTTTTCCAAATGGTTAAGCAATGATCTCCAAATCATTATCCATATAAATGTGAAAGGCCACTTTTTATCATATTCTAAACATCCGTGTAATTTTCTTTGATCTATTTCTGGACATTCTAGTCTGTTCCATTGAACTGTGCATTCCTGTACCATCATTTTGCTGTTTTAATAATTATAGCTTTATAATACATATTAATATCTATTGAATTCTCATTATTCTTTTTTCCTTTCAAAATTCTATTCTCTGTTCCTGGTATGATATTCCTCTAGATGAGAACTAGAAACTTATCATCGAGATACCAAGAAGTCTCAGTGGGACTAAGATTGGAGATAATTGAGTCTTTCCATTCAGGATTTTGGTGTATTTTTTCCTCTTATTCAAATCTCTGAATACCTCTCAGTAAAATTTTATAACATCACTCATGCAGGTATAGTACATTTCTTGTTCAGTTGATATTTTGTTATTACATATTATTTTTCTTAAGAATGGAATCTTCAGACAATACATTTTCTCACTAGTTATTTCTAGTACAATGGACCTCATTAAAAAATAATTGTTGATGATTAGAAAGCTCAGTGGATAGATAATTAGGGAAAGAAAGACTACAGTTCATTTGTGAACTTGATCATTTTACAAATAAGTGAAACAAAGAAAAATTATTACCACTGCTTTCCCCCTTAGCAGTAATTTATTAGTTTTGCTTATGTACATAGAGAAGCATAATTTATAAAATTTGTATTTGTTTATTTATTGGCCTGTTTTATCAACTTGGGGGACATAAATAAATACGTCACTTTTATTTTTCAACTTAATTTTATGGGTGATCAGACATCTCAGTAGGGCTTATTATTCCCATGGTGCGTACCCCTACCACATGCTGACAAGGTTAGGAGCATGTTCCTTCCGGAAGGAGCTGTCCTGCTCCCGAACATCAGGCAGAAGGAGACCTGGAATGTAGGACCGGTCCTCAGGCACAGCTGCTTTGCAAGTTTATTCAGTCCAGTAGGAGTTGATGCACTGCCTCATTGACACCCTTGCTGATCCGGGGCCCTGGTGACCACACATCGACTCCAGGATTATCCCCGTTCAGCCCACATTCAGCTCCTGTTTTAAAACATGAATCTTTAGTGATATGAAAGAGTTAATGCTTCTCCTGGGGGCTGTCTCATGCAACCCACCAATAAAGGTGAAGAAGACCCAGGAATGTCAGAAGTGAGAAAGAGACTTCCAGATCTAACCTATAATCTATGAGTTGTGACTACCCATGCCCCTTAAATTCATTGCAGTGAGCTCCTATATTTCAAATTTATATACCAGGCATTCTGTGCAGAAAAGTTAATGCATCTTGACATAAATTTCATAAATGCACATGAATGCTGTTGTGATTAATAACATACAAATTTATTTTAAAGTGTTTACCAAATTCATAGCAGCCTTTATAATTTTGCATTCGATAACAAATACCCCTTTGCCTTAACCTGGCAATCCTTGCAATCCCTCAGAGGAAAGTAATTCATTTTCTCCTACCCATGTGCCTCAAGGGGGCAGAAAGTATGGTTATTGCAGTCTTGGTTATGTAACTTGCACTTTTATACCATTGTTCCCTCTCATTAAAAAAATCAAACCAAAGCAAAAACTATTCTTCTGAAGCTCAATCTGCTCAACTCTTAACACTCTATTCCTTCCTTTCCCTTTCATCTAATGACATTCTGGACCCTGCTTCTTTATTTAATTCTTGTTCACCTTTTTCTTTCCTTCCCAGTGGCTGCCATCACCTGGCTGGCTACAATGGCCAGATAGTCAGCTGATGCAACACATTTCAGAGCTCTCATTTCCTCATCTCTAATAATCTTGGCCTCCACTCCATTTCAGCCACCCCTCTGAGAAAAGCACTCTCTACCTCATCATCACCTCGAAATCCTTCCACTCCAAATCACTAATTCAAGCATGCTAACTGCAACACCCCCATCCTTCCAATTTACTTGCTCGAATATTTTTGTTACTACTGTTTTTTCACTTCTTAGGTATCCCCAGTTCAATGATTCCTACATTAGTTAGGGCCTATTCAAGAGAAAGAAATCACACAAGTTATTTGAACAGAGAGAATTTAATATTAAAAGTGTTAAAAGGCATTGAAGAACTGAAAGGCAAAACTCTCTAACTTTAAGGTATAATGGAGACAGCAAGTACAGAAAGATGCTACCACCATTAGAAAGGGAGAAACAAAGGGGGAAAGTTGGAATTACTAAGACATAGAAGCTTGGAGAGGAGCCCCATGGTTAGGTTCCAGAACTCTGAGGAGGAGCACTGCTTAGCAGGTGCTGCTGTTTTTGAGAAGGTGCCACGAGGCTGGTTCTGAGAGTGTTGCCAAGTGGATTGAGGTGCTGCTTCAAGAAGGAAGTGCCGCTGCCAACATGAAGAAGCACTGCTAGGATGATGGTCACAAGAGCTATGGGCAGACAGGAAGGAACCAGTTCCTTCTCCTCCCTCCAGCCCGTGGTCACCCTCTAGCACTCTCTATTGGTGGAGTATAATAGGACTAGCCAGCTAGCCATGTAGCCGTGTCCTTTGCAGAGCATGGACCCTGGCTCAAGGTGGGTTTGAAGCTAAGAGACAAGAGTTTAATAATTGGAACAACCCCCCATTCCCAATTCCTTGTCTTTGCAGTTTAAGACTAATTATCCAGCATTTGAGTTATTCTCTCACTGATATCATAAATTCGTTTGCTTCAAACAAGACCATTGTCACAACTGACTGCAAGCCCAACACTACCTGAAAGTCTTATATTCCTCTAGGCAACTTGTTTCAGCACGCTCTGCAAAGATTGTTTTAAATCTTCTCCACTGGACTCAATTTTTTACTTCTTTTTTCCTCTTGCTAGTTTCTGCTTCAAATGAAGATGGAAAGTTCTTTTGAATCCCCTGGTCCCAAACAGACATCTCCATCAAAACTCCCCACCTTTTCTCTGTCACAGTGAGAAAGGGGTGAAGTTTTTCTTGCGTGAGCCTGGCCCTTGCACCTGTGTTCTGGTTCCCATCCCCTTCTTCCTTCTGGGAATTTTAGGATTTGCCTGTATCTGCTCCTTTTTCTATCTTTGTTTTCTTCCCCTTTACTGGATCCTTTCATTGACTTTGCATACGTTTTAATTTTATTTACTAATTTCTGAAAAGTTTACATTCAGAAAAATTGTATGGCCACTTTAGAGAACAATTTGGCAGTTTATCATAAAGTTATATATACATTTACCATAGGACTCAGCGATCCCACTCCTGGGTATTTTCCCAAGACAAAGGAAAACTTAGGTTCATACAAAAACCTGTGTGTGGATGTTTATTGCAGCTCTCTTCATAATCGCCCCAAATTGGAAACAATACAAATGCTCTTTAATTGGTACATGGATAAAGAAATGATAATGCATCCGTGCTGTGGAATACTACACAGCAATAAAAAGGAATGAACTATTGATGCACACAACAACATGGATGAATCTGAAATGCATTATGTCAAGTGGAAGAAGACAGTCTCAGAAAGTAACACACTATACAATTCCATTTATGTGACATTTTGGAAAAGGGACAAAGAACAGATCAGTGGTGTTGACATCAAAAATCTCTTTTGAATTTAAATAGATAAGCCACTTCCATCTTAAAAAAACAAAACAATATCATAGAATGAAAAGCCAGTTTGGATTCCACTCTCCCCTTTAAACTGTTGTCAATATTGCTCTCATTTTCATACAAAATTTTATAAAACAATTGTCTACACCCACTTTCTCTACTGCCACTCCTTTCGTTCATTCCATAACCATCTTTACCCTTGCTTTCATGCTGTTAAATCCAGTGGGCATTTCTCTGTACTCATCTTCCTCTACCCTGCTCACCAGTACCCCCAAAGAGTTGCATCGTCCCTTCATTTAATTTAAGAAGGAGACTTCCTGCCTGGGCAGTGCAATGGCAAATCCCGTACTTGGGTCTGCCCTATAATTGCCCCCATATCTAGCACATTTCATGCCACAGAATAGAAAATACCTCATTGGACATTTCTGGAAAGTAGCTTTGGAACAGGTAGCTATAAAAGACGATGCTGTCCCATTTTCAGAGAAATTCAGCATCACACCTGCTTTGCTTTTTTATGGTATTTCCTCATAAAGACCTTTCTGCCATGTATTCCCAACCACAGAAGAACAAGACAAAAACGAATTGCAACTGCACAAAAGCTAATGAGGGCTTCTTATTTATTTAATTTTTGCCCCTCTAAATATATTTCCCAGAATGATAGACTTCTTTTATTGAACCTTGAAGGAGATACCTTTCTTCCCTGAAATGGATTCAGGTTCTGAATTTATTGCAAGTTCTGTATATCCTCTTTGATTGATTGGTTCTGAACAGCCGAGCAGCAACATTACTAATTATCCTCAGAATGTAATGCAGTTGAAGAGTCATTAAGGACTCTCTAAATTTGGAAAGCATCCACTGCCAAACAAAGGGACTCTCTTCTCGCTTTAGCCAGGAGGAGAATGCACAGTCAGGTCCCTGGGGCCCTCTTGACTCAACTTGGGCTTCATTTATGTTCTAGCAACTCCACTAAAGCAGGGCATACCCCTAATTTTGTCCAGTGACAAAAATGAAGCAGAATTCTGCTGAAATGCCTACACTTTATTTTTATCTTTTCTTTAGTAAGAATTTGGTAGGGCACGGGTTGCTACAGGGCAGGCAGATGGAACTGGCTCAGTTTCAAGGCAGAATTAACGTGATGTGAGGGGCCCAAATATTTCCCCCATCAGCCTGTCTCTAATGCCTGAAATTCCACTGTTGAATATGTAGTACCTTGTGGAATTAAGGAGTTGTGACCTAACAAAAAAACTGAGCAGGAATGAAAATGCACTGAACCTGATATACTAACTCAGATCATGTACGCAAAGTACTCATGCAGTGTCTAGAGCATGCAGAGTACTCGATAAATAAAAGCTGTTGTTTCTATTACTAATAATTGCTGGAAATTCACTGAGCAAATCTTTGTTGAGCATCTAGTTGGTGTCAGGATACTGTACTAGATACAGAGATACAGAGATGGGTTGCCATAATTCCTGCTTTCAAAAAGCTCAGGTGATCAGGGCAATAAAACACACAGATAAGAATTAGGATTCAACATAATAAGTGTTATCCATGATAGAGGTATTGAGCACTGGGTGAGAATGAAGGAGGCTGCAGCGAGCCGCGCTTGTACAAGACAAGGGAACCTGTACTAGAGAAATGGATCGGGAAGAACATTTAGGGCTGTGCCAGGTGAAGAATGAAAGCAAGGGCATTCTGGGGAGATGAGACCACTTAGAAAGGGAAGGTGACTTAAAAAAGGCACAACAGAATAACAGGGAGACAGTCATTAGCCCACTGTTTTCAGAGCATGAATTTCATGGAAGGGTAGGGAAGCAAATGGAATAGGAAAAATATTCTAAAGGATTGAATGCCATAGCCAAGTGAATGAACACAATCAGATAAGAAAGAAAGGACCAAGTACAGATTTTTAAGTGGAAATACAATAAAATTTACTGTTTAGAAAAATACATTCATTGATAGTGAAGGACAGAGGTTGGCAAAGTATGGTCAACTCCCTATGAGCTAAGAATGATTTTTGCATTTTTTAATGGTTGGAAATAAAAATAAAACTTTTGTGGTACATAAAAATGATATGAAATCCAAATTTCAGTATCCATAAATAAAGTTTTAGTGGAACATAGCCCCGCCCATCTGTTTATATCATGTCTGTGGTTGCTTTTGTGCTGCAACAGCAGAAATGAGTGGCTGCCACATAGATGTTGTAAAGTATTTACTATCTGCTCCTGGAAGAAGGTTTTCTGGCCCTTGGTTGAAGGATATAGATTAGAGCAGAGAGAAAACAGAGTGCAGGGAGGTCAGTGCTGAGGTCTTGAGGAAAGAGACAATTTCCCAGTGTTTCTCAAACCCAAGTCATATACAGACCCCTAATAAAACTTCTCCAGAAGCTTTGGTGCCACTTAAATTATTTTATTCAAATGTAAAATAAACATTTACAAACACATTTTCTTGGTAAAAAATCCCGTATTCTTTTAGCTCTGACACAACTCTGAAAGCAAAACCAACTTAAAAATTAAATGCAAACAAAACTACAAGACCAGCCAATTTCACATTGAAGTCATTAATTTAATGTGACAAATGATGTCTTTCTGCTGCACTAAGATTGCTACTTCTAGGTCCAATGTTAGTTGCTAGATTCATCTGAGTTTTAGTGTAGGTGTCTACCTTCATGTTTGGGTCATGACATAATTATCTCACAGCCTTCACTGGGTGCAAATGCTTCAGAAACCTTCATTCATGTAGAACAGTGGTCAGCAAAATTTTCTGTAAGGGGCCAGGTAATAAATATTTTAGGTTTTGTGGGCCCTTGTGGCAACTACTCAACTCTCCATTGTAGCCGGAAATCACCCACAGGCAACACATAAACGAATGAGTGTGGCTGTGTTCTAATAAAACTTTATTGACAAACACAAGCAGTGGGCCGGAATTCATGTGAAGGCTGTAGTTTGCCAATGATTATTCTAGATCGTGAACTTCTCCATGAGAAAAGTGGTCAATAGGCAGAATTTTCTGTTCAGCCATGGACACTAATTTAATAGGCCAGAAAACTGTGGGGCATGGGGAGGCCAATCACCACAGATTTATTTACAAAATTTTGCTTACAAAAATAGGAAATGGGCTGGATTTGGTCCACAAACCATAGTTTACTGACTCTGGATATAAAATAGTGTCAGATGACCTCTTTAACTAAGACCTGTACCCAAACCAGCTCACAGAGAAAATGATCATATTGCCAGTTTTTTTTTTTTTGGACCACAGTGTGGTGGCCACCAACAGTCCTTCAACCTTAAGAGGTTTACAGATGCTCACAGGTTCCTGATGGGACATCCAGAAGGGCTGGGTCATTATGGATTTTATGCATTAGTCATCAGAGACTAATGCACACTTAAAACAATCTCAGTGCCATTGATGTTGTAGTCCTTACACTCTACAATGGAGTAAGCAAGGAGATTTGAGACTAGAATTTTAATTTGGTACCTAACTTTTTATCTGCACTGCAAGGCATTTGGGATCAGAATTTTGATTCTCTTTATGAAGCCCTTCTATATATAGCATCACATTCTGCCTTTCTCTTGAACTCTACAACACCATAGAGTTAATCTTATTATTATTATTATGTTTTAATTTTAGACAAAGAATACATTTTGAAAGAATAAAGAGCCAGAAAGTAATATTATTTGGACAAAGAACAGGCCCATTTAGTAAAGCATGGCAAGGAAAGAAAAAAAACTTTATGCACATGTTTTCTCTTACTTTGGTTACTCTCCTCTTCCCAAGACAGTAAATTCAGAAAAAATGGAGGTATAGTGAGATTTTGTGTGTGCTTATACTTCTCATCCTGGTGAATAGATGGATGGCTATTGACCAGCTAGACAAGGAGGGTGAATTCTCCAGTGGGGCTTATGTTTTTCTGGATATTCTTGGACAAACTGTGTCCCATACCCATAACCCTGCTTATATGTGCCGGGCTCCATACTAGCCTCTGTTAAACCTGGATGGAAGATAAGAGGTGGCTTGCCCTCAAACAGGTGGCACCAATGTGGGCACCACCAAAGAGTGTTTGCTTTAAATGTTTACTGTGTGCTAAGCACTATGCTAAGTGCTTTACATAAGATTTATCTGGTAATAAATACCTGACAATGCCATTTAGTAGGTATTATTAACTTCACCCACTTCACAGATAAGAAAACTGAGACTCAAAGAGGTTAAATAACTTGGCCAAGGACAGACAGTGGCAGAGTCAGGTTTTGACCCTGCTTGCCCTTGTCTCTGAGCTTCTATACCACCTCACATACACACATGAACACCTGCACAGACAATTCCACAACATTCCATTATGCTACAATATGGTCAGAGCTGTAGTAGAGGCTCTGGGACCATGGGCCTCATGAGAGGGGTGGGCTAATTTTATGCAGAGGATTAGAGAGCAAATGGATTAGGGCACGTGATTTATGGGTGGGACCCAAGCAAAGCCCAGCTTCTGAACCTAATGGAGTGTCTTGCTTATGATTCCATTTTACATTACTCCCGACTGTTTTGGAAGGAAAAAATAGATAACAATCAACCAGGCTTTCCTTCTAGAGATTACACATTAAACTCCTTCACTCCTTTCAAACCTTTTTTTAAATGTCATCTTCACAGTGACAGCTACCCAACCACCTTATTTAAGTTGCAGCCTGCCTTCACCTCAAGCGAAGCTCTTTTGAAACTTGAAGGTCTTTTACCAGAGCCCCCTTTTTCCTTTGTTACGTAACTGTTTTCACCTTCCAACATATGGTACGGTACTGCATACCTTGTGTATTTGTCATTTTTATTGCAGATTTTTATTGTTTATTACTTAAATTTTCCGTTTAGAATGTAAAATCAATGAGGGGAGAGATTTGTGTCTGTGTTGTGTACTGACATATCCCAAGCTCTTAAGAAGAGTGCCTCATATACAGTAGGTGCTCAATAACTATTTGTTGAGTTAGTGAATGAGTGAATCAGTCTTGAAAAACCAACTGTGGGCATAAGATTGGGTTGAATGATTTTGGGGACCTATCTCAATCCTACAGTTCTCCTATGTCCAAGAAAAGCATCCTTCTCTGTGCCAGGCAGGAGCACAGGAAAGCAAGTTCTTACCTATCTAGGCACCTGACTTAGGTGTTACTGGGATTGTGCTCTTGAACCTGGATTCAGCCTACTTCTTCAATAAACTTACATCTTCTGTCTACTGTGCTCATCTTCATTCTAGTCCTCGACTCTTCTGACATGAGCAGTTTAAGAAGAGAATTTAGTGCACACAGCAAATATTCCCCACATCTCAATGGCAAGCAGAAAAAAACTCTATGATTTGAGTTGGAAATATTTTTTAAAAAATTCATGGGAGTGTGTTAGAATTTGAATTAACATAATTATAAAATTTATAAGCATCCAGTGTGCTTTTTATAAGACTTCTATAACAGATGTGTCAAATGTCTAGTTTTGAAAGGACTTCATAATTCAGTTACAATTTCCTCTGGGTTAAATATTGTTGTCTGAGAGCTGGGAGTGGGGGAGTGCAAGAGCAATGCATTTCTTGACGTGTCGTCTGAATGCAGGATGAATGCAGTCTGGAATAAAGGCTGCTTGTGTTTGGTTTTGTTTTTCTCATTATGTTGAGTCCTAATAACCCTTATTAAGCTGAGGAACTCTCCCCTTCTTTAAAGCTGGAAACTAACTTCCAGACTCTTTCTTGAGCACATTTGTGTTACTACCAGGTACAGTTTGTATTTGCACTCTAGGGATGGAAGGGATGGAGGCTACCAACATTCATTCCTGTGTAACCAGTGGTGATCACATCTGGAGCTCTGATTTGACAATTCATGCCAGAGGACAAATTTAGTGTCATTTATTTGTGTATTCATTTTTATACATATCTATAACTTTTTTATGCCTGTCTCCCTAGTTTCCAAAGCCAGGAAAATCTGAGAAAATCACTCTGGATTATTCCTTCAACTTAATCCCCTTTCATTTAGTCATCAAATATTTCTTGAATCCATCCACTTCTGTCCATCCTCTCTACCTTTGCTCTACTTATGGCTACCATACTGTTCATCTGTGAAGATTCAAAGTTTTGAATTAGGCCTATCAACAGGGCTACCAATTCATCCAGGTTTTCCCAGGAGTGTTTCAGTTTTAAAACTGAAAGTCCCACATTCCAGAACCCACCACCCCTAGTCCTGGCTAGAGCAGGACTAGTGGTCACTCTGCCTGTCTGTCTTATAACTCTCTGCTTCTCTTGTTTGCTCCAACCCTGCTGACCTTCTTCCAGTCACATGAACTCAACTGTGTTCCTCTCTACCTCAAGACCTTCTCTCAGGCTGGTTTTCTATCTAAATTGCTGTCTCAGTCTGTTGTGTGTTGCTATAAAGAATATCTGAAGCTGGGTAGTTTATAAAGAAAAAAGATTTATTTGCTTACTATTCCAATGGCTGGAAAGCTCAAGATGGGGCATATGGTGAGGGCCTCAGGCTGCTTCCACTCCTGGCAGAAGGTGAGGGGAGCTGGTGTGTGCAGAGATCTCTGGTGAGAGAGGAAGCAACAGTGGGGAAGGTGCCAGGGTCTTTTTAACATCCAGCTGCCTCAGGAACTAATAGAACAAGAACTCACTCACCCTCCCACCCCCCAGAGCAATAATCTATTCATAAGAGGTCCACCCCATGGCCCAAACAGCTCCCGTTAGGCCTGAGCTCCAACATTAGGGATCAAATTTCAACATGAGGTTTGGAGGGGACAGACATCCAAGCTGTAGCAATTGCTCTTCCAATCACTCTTTGCCAGCTAAGTTCTTCACCAGATTTTGGCTTAGTATCACAAATTCAGAAAAGTCTCATGATCCAGCACCAGCCCCAGCTTACATTTTGACCTTGCTATAACCTCTCGTTGGACTCTACCATTTCTTCACACCACTCTCAATTTGTAGTTGCATTTTTTTTACAACTCAATTTGTAGTTGTAGTTGCATGTGAAATTATATGTTTGAAGTAGGACTTCCTCATTAGCCATTCAGCTCCTTGAAGGCAGAGGCCATGTCTTTTACACAGCTGTTTATCCCCAGCACCTCACCTAGGACCTGGCAGTTACGAAGCACTCTTGTAAATACGTCTTCAATAGATTTACTTCCTATCCCTTTTCCTCTCCCCCTTGATTAGACTTGCAAGAGCTTTGTCTATCCTCCTTCCCCTCCTCTAGCCTTCTCTCACCCCTTGCTCTTTCCCTTTGTTCAAGAGATAACTCATGGAATTATTTGTTAATTCTACTGTTTTTATGATTTCTAAACCAAAAATTTCTGCTTTTATCAGTATTATTTCCTTAATCTATTTTCCTTAGGTATGCTCCTTATTTTCATTTTTTGAGCTCTTGGACTCATTTCCTACCACTCTCTTCCTCCTGCCTGTCTTAACTCCACCGAATATGCACTTTTCCTGTAGACGCTGAGCTGTTTTAACTCTGTGACGCTTTCTGAGCATGTTTTTTCTGTATGATATGCCCTTCCTTCACTAATTTAACAAATATTTAACAGATACCTTCTCACCTTGTCTACTGAACTGCTAATTCTTTAAGACCTGGCTCAGCTGTACCTTGTCTGCAAAGCTTTTCTGCTTCCACCCACTGTGAGTTAATCCATACCTTAGTTCCACAACCACGCCCTGAGCAGACATCATTACAGAACTCATACTGCATTGGAATTGTTTATTTATACTCCACCTTTCCCACTGAACACTGAGCTCCACAATGACAGTGTCTGACCCCTGCCTATTTTTCAGGTTTGTATTCCAGAAAAAAGAGGCATACATAATTAGCTCAGCTTTCTTTAAAGTAATAAATAAATAAGGAGATCTTCTAAAAAAGTAGGTAGAATAAGTCAATAGGAAAATGGACAAAAAGATGAATAGACAGAAAAAAATATACTGGGTATATTTTCATGTACATTTTCAATATTATTAAACAATGCTAATGGAATTTCTCTTAGAAAAGAAGGGAAAAAGGGGAGGCAAATGCAAATATAAATTTGATTGTAGATAAGAGATATTTTGCAAAACATTACATTGCATGGACTTGTTCCCCACAAAATATTATTTTGAAGGGTTTGACAATTGGGATGGAATCTGGACCTTGACAAGAGTGGAATAGGTTTGAAGGCCTTTCAAAATGTGTCACGTAGTTAACTGGGAGGATCACAGACATTGGAGGCACCAAAGGGCCCAGAAGATAAAGAGAAAATAACCCTTGAGACTTCAGTCAGCATTCTCCAACAATCTAGGTATAGAGGGGGTAATGGATGGCCATTCAGAAGGCAGGAATAACAGAATTTTGGGTAGACAAGGGCATTGAGGGTGTTCATGAGAACCAGGGCTGTGTCTTACCATGGGCTGGGACAAGCAAAGCCAGACATGTGACAAAGGAGCACGACAGATAGCAGGTTCTGGAGGATAACAGAGATGAAGAGGTGAAAGGAGAAATTACTGTGACTAGTGGGTGGATTTCAGAGTTCACACTAGGTTTAAGGTAGGTCAACACCAGAGTTAGATCCTCTCACTGGCCAATATCATGCTTTTATCCCATTTGATGGAAATGAAATAAAAATTATGGAATATTAAAAGCATAAAACTGTTTAAACGGTTTATCTATCCCTTCATTGTCTATCAAGTCCAATACCAAGTACTATTCAGGTATTAGAAACTGCACACTTCCTGCTTTCTGGCTATAGGTGGGATTTCCTTCTAGCCAGGACCACTGTGGACCCCAGAGCTGCCATGGTTCCTTTGGTGACTGAGCAGGTTTCAGAGTGATTGCCCTTACTTGCCTTTGGTGACGGAGCAGGTTTCGGAGTGATTGCCCTTGCTTGCAGCTGAACTTCTGTCCAGGCACGGCAAGAAGAGAGGATCCCCTCTTCTTATATTGGTTCCATCCAAACATAGGCTTCTGTTACCTTGTTTGTAATACCAAGGGATGAGATTCTCTATACATTTTATGGGAGTATGAAAGGCAAACAAGAATGATTCCTAAACACATGAGGCTTTAAGCTACAGATTTGCACACACTTTCCCTTTCCTTGTTGCATATCTCTGTCCTTTCTGGGAGAAACACAGATCTTGTCTTTAAAACAAGAGAAAAGAGTCAAAACAGTTCATCTCACATGCTTCATGTGGTAAGGAAAAAAATCACACAAGCTGGCATAGGGAGAGATGTTGGTAGCAGAGCCAAAGTATTTTCCCAGTGGGTCTCTGTAATGATGCTCTTGGAGAAAGAGAGACTCAGAGTAATATAAAGATTCAAGGTGTGGCAGGCCCATGACTATCTCAAGTGTTATAGAAGTGATGGTTACATCTCATGAGAAGGTCAAGGAATAGTAGCCAAAACTTTTTGCATGGTGATGCCCTTGAGGATAAGGGCAGGAGAAGAGTTAAGAAGGATAAAGGTATAGGGGCCAAAGGCCAAGCTTTCAAAACGTCAGCAGCTGAGATGATGCTGATGTCATAGAAAAGAAAAATGAGTTAAAAAAAGCAAACCTACTCTATGAATAAATGGTTGGATGGAACTAGCCTACTCAAGAGTGTAAAGTCATGGCTTCTAGACTTTTCATGAACTGCAGGTAAGAGAAGTTGGGGAAACAAGAAGGGGATGGCTACTTTGACCACCTTCAAATTCCAGTATAACAGAAGTCCAAGCTCTGTCTTCTTCCTTAAGACTGTACACTAGCTCCTCCACTCCCTTCACTGTGCGTGTGTGCACCAGCTCCTAAGACAGCCATTGTGGTGGCTGATTTGGGTGAACTATAGTATATATCACTTGACAGTTGTGGAAGCCTTAATATTGGGCACTCTCCTTCCATGCTTGCCACTGTTTTCTTCCACCCCTGCTCTTGATTCGTAGCATTAATAGCTGGAAAAATGTTAAATGCCTTTATGTGAGTTACTGCACCCGTGACAAGTAGATACTGAGTAATGGTTCACTCACTCACCACCTACCAACTTTGACAGTCTAACTTCATAATAAGTGTGGGTTGAGTTTATGCCTCAACAAAATTTCATGATCGTTGCATCTCAGAGTCACTTTCGAACAAGTCTAAATTGTAAGTATGGAATGTGTAAGTGCCAAGGGACTGAAGTTTAAATATATTTGCATATGAACTAATTTCTAAATCATCCTCTGGGTTTCATGCCATTAGTTAATATCTCTATAGACTCTTCAAACATAAGTTCATTCTGTTTTATTTCTTTGTGCTATTACTGTAGCCCTTTAAGGGGTTACATTTGGGAGAAGATACTGAATCATGGTTTTGAACTTTGAACTTTTTGGGAAATAACCGCCTCCGACACACACAAAAATCCTGCCCTTAACCAAATTAGTTTCACTTCAGGGAATGAGCAGATTTGAGATTGACTTGTTGGTTCTTGAAGATTAACACAGAGTAGTGTTTATATTGAATTTTAGATTAAATGATTTTACTAAAGCCTCTACAAACCCTCTTTATCAGGTCAGACAAAAAGCTTTGCTTCAGAGATGCCAGAATAGCCTCCAGGGTGGAATGCTTGTGCACGGCGTCTTTTGTTTCTCTCTCCCACTTTCACTTCCTACGGAGCAAAAGCTCTTCAGGGACTTCAGACATGGGGCTATGGTGGGGCCAGTTCCAGGGGCACCATTCACATCCAAGCTTGACCCTGCGAATTTCCATCACAGTTGGAAGTGCAGGGATCAGACAGAAAAGTTGTTCTCAGTTATGTGAATAAATATGAAAAATGTCTTCAAAAAGATTTCTTAGTGTCTTAGGTCAGGTTTCCAGAAGCTGGGAGGAAGAGTCTTATGAAAATGATGTATGCGAGGAGTACTCTCTGGAGAGGGGGTGTGAGGAAGACAGAAGACAGGAGGAGAAAACTATGCAAGAGAGTGGTCTCAGCTGGAGACTCACTTCAGCCTGGTACCCCAGGAAGCTCTAGTCCACTCTGAGGCCAGGCAGTCAGCCTTTCGTGCCCCAGACAGTCACTGGACACTGACTGCCGCCATGGCCCCTGTGGTGGGGAGTAACCTCCTAGGCAAAGAAGCTTTACTCTGGCAACCAATATTCACAGCAAAAGAGAAACAAGTGCATCACCAGCTCAGGGGGCTGGGCAGGGCACCAGCGGCATTCACTACACTTGGGGAGGGAAGAGAAGATGAGGAAAGCAGGGAGGGCCTCTCTGAGCAAGGAACTTATAAACTGAGAGCAGATAATAAATAAATCAGAGACTTGGAGGAGAAGCAGAGAAAATTGTGTCCCAGGAGAAGAGAAAGGCGTATACAGTGGCCCCGGGATGGAGCAGGTAATGCTGGCTTCGTTTTCTCTTTGTTCAAGGTGTTCTGGCCTCTTCATTCTGGGATTGAGGGAAGGCATGCAGTAGCATTGCCATAAAGCAGCAGCAAAGAGTTTGATGCTTTTGGGGCTCGACAAAGGGCCTGGCAGATTTGAGGAAGAAAATATTATGAGTTATACACTGGGCTATGAAGATTGCTAACATCAGTTTTCAAGTTCTCTACCCTCTGTACAAAAGCATATTTATCTGCTTTAGAGGCATAGGTGAAGGTTCCTGCACCTGGAAACTTTACAATTGCCTACTAAGGCCAAGCCCTTGGTCTAGAAGGGTGAAGGGTCTTCTATTCTCATTGGGATAACATGGTCCATCCTTCAAAGGTATGGCATCATAAGTGTACAAAAAATTCAATGATATAGACAGAAACAAAGGCCAGGGAGTTAAAAATATAAGTTTTTGAATGAATTCTGAGGTATCAAAAGCAACAAATAATGTTAACCATCCAGTGAAGTCTAAGGCTGTGAGAAGAATACACCCTCATATCTCCTCAGGGTCCCAGCGTGAAGTTTTTTGACAAGCTGTACTCAACTGGAGCTGAGCAATGCAAGTAGCTGCAAGGGCAAGAGGTAGAAAAGGTGGGTCTCAATTCTGATTGCAGGTAAAAGGTGCTCAACAAATATTTGTTGGATAGTGAATAAATATATTACTGAGGCCTCACCTCTTTACAAAAGGACGATAATAGATTAAGATGAGCTTAGAGCTAGACATTTTTTAAATCTTTAATTATTATGGGTGAACAACAGTTGTATATCTTTATAGGATATATGTGATATTTTAATGTACACATACAATGTATAATAATCAAATCTGGGTAATTAGGGCATCCATCACCTCAAGCATTTATCATTTCTTTGTGTTAGGAACATTCCAATCCCATTCTTT